>PVJO010010115.1:0-65873 GCA_004026905.1 Hystrix cristata
TAATCTTTAAGTGTCATGCCAGTTCTTTTCTTATTATATAGAAGGTCTCTCAAAATATTTGCCAGTGGAATAAGGCAGTAAACAGAAAGGTTGGCATTTTGGTGTTCTGGGAAATAATTTATTTTGCCTAAAGCTGTGGTCAGATCATTTTATGTATATACAGCCTGGATTAAATATGAAGTTTATGTTTGCTCGGTGCTAGTACATTTACTTTATAAATTTTTTTTGGTTTTGATTTTATTGTGTGGAATACTGCCTTGGTCATCATAATGTAATCTATATGTATTTATCTTCTTTTTATATTGAAAATCTTTAAATAAAACATAAAATTTACAATAAAAAAAAAAAAAAGAATAGCAAAGGGAATACTGCAAACTATTTCCTATAAAACGACATGTTAGTACTTGCCTGGCAAGCAAATGCGAGGCCCTGAGTTCAATTGCTGGCCCCCCCAATATAAGACAGAAAATGTGATGTTGGATCGGGCAGGACTAAAAAACTTTGAAACAAATAATACATCTATATCTACATCTATCTGTCTGTCTATAGGTACAGATGCAGACACAGATACACATTCACACAGGTGTCCTGCAGACTGAACCCAGGGCTTTTTGCACTGAGTTATAGCCCCAGCTCTTTTTAATTTTTAAATTGTGAGACAGGATCTGGCTAATTTCCCCAGGTTGGGCTCAAACTTGTAATCCTCCTGCCTCAGCCTCCCAAAATGCTGGGATTATAGTTGTGCACCACCACACTCAGTTAACTTATACTTGAAGAAAACGAAATGACATGAAATAAAACGCAAAGTCCAGTGAGATCATCTAACAAAGGGAACAGACTATGTGCCCGCCAGGAAGGTTGTCCACATTTTTCCTGGTGGCAGGCCCCCTGCCCCATTCAAATAAACGCCAATAATTTAGCCCTCCAGATCCTCACATTCCCTGGGAGTTGAGTCCACACTCATAATCTTCCCTGGCAACTGCTGCTAGCAAGATGCTGCCTCTTGAGCTGACCTTCCAAAGGCTTGAGGTCACAGCCGCTTGTCTCCCTGCAGCAGATGAGGGGATCAATCTTCCCAGGAGAGCGATAGAGAAATAGGCACACGGGACACCGATAGCATGGCCGCCAGGCTCCATATTCATTGTCTTCCTTTCTGGGAGGCGTCGGAGGAAAAAAAAAGAGACCATTACAATGGACCGTCCAGGTGCTTCCTTATTCTAACAGCGACGGAGACACTGCAAGGGGACTTACTAGTTCCGTCCGTCTCATCAAGCCTGTCGGCCGCTGGGGCTTGCAGACTCACTCTCCCGCTTCACGGCTGCAACTTTTGCTGCTCCATCTTTCTGGGGCAGCTGCAGGGTGACAATGATAATGACGCCGACAATGCTGGCTGCCGGCTGGGGATGCTCGCTTTGTTCCCACCGTTGTCCGGAGCGTTTCAGGAGAATTATTTCCTTTAATCCCCGCGGCCACCTTGGCAGGGCGGGGCTCACAACTGAGCTTTGAGGGATTCAGGCCAGCCCCGTGCGTGCGGCCAGCCAGCGGCCGGTGGGGTTCGCTGTCCAGTGTCTTGGTCCCCGGGAGGCCCTCGCTAGTGCGTACTGTGTTCTAGGCTCTGTGCTGCTCACCGCACTTGGCCATGTGCTACCGGTTTGAGCTTGGTGACAGTGCACACAGTGCACGCAGTCATGTTCATTCATTCGTTCTTTAGCAGATGTGACCTCACCTGTGCAGGCTGCCGCGTTCCCCGGGAACCCCGCGAGCCGGGGGTCTGGCGGTGTGCAGAGGCTGGTCCTCCGGCGAGGGGCAGGGGCGGGGGTCACTCTCCGCCTGCCACCGGGGCTCAGGCCGGGATGCGGGCCTTTGACTCGGGTGGAGAAAGCACGGTGTCAGCAGCCTGGGGCTTCTTGGGGGCACGCGTTGCGGCTGGTCTCCTTTAGCGTGCGGAGCAGAGCAGCCCTGTGGGGCCGGCAGCGCAGTCTGTGCGCCTGTGGCGGGGGCGGCGGCGGTCCCGGTGGGCGCCCTGCTGTGCCCAGCGCACCCGCTCAGGTGGTCGCGCAGCCCGCTGTGAGCCGTGAGCACCGCGCCTTCCCCGCCCGCCGGCGAGCAGGCATCCAGCGTTCCCCTTTGCAGCTTCCTTCCCGCTTCCCTTGCTCCCTCCTCCTTCCTTCTCTCCTCGTCCAGCCTCTCCCCTTTTTTCTTTTCTTTTCTGTCCTTTCATTTTCTTTTCCCCTTGCCCTTCCTCCCTCCCATCCTCCTTCCCTCCCTGTAAAGTCATTAAACACTTTAAAATTTTATTTTGTTTTTTATGTACAGTGAAATTTACTTTTTTTTTGGTGTAGAGTTTTTATCCTCTCGGCTTCCTCTTTCCCCTCCCCCGTGTCCCGTTCCTCCTCCTCCTCTTCTTTCTCCCCTTCTTCCTTCCCCTCCTCTTTTCTTCCTCTTGTCCTCCTCCTCCTCCTCCTCTTCTTCTTTCTTCTTTTTTTGAGATAGGGTCTCACTGTGTAGTAAGGCTGGCCTTAAACTCACTATGTAGCCCAGGCTGGCCTCAAACTCATAGGCATCCTCCTGCCTCGGCCTCCTGGGTACTGAGGCATGTACCACCATACCTGGCTGGTGTACAATTTTGAGTTTTGGCAGATGCATAGTTTCATGTGACCACACCACGATCAAGACAAAAATAGTTCTATTATCCCCTAAAACCTCCTTCTTGCTGCCCTTTTGTGTGTAGTCAACCCACTCTCCCACACCCAGGCCCTGGCAGTTCCTGGTATATTTAACTTTATGAGAAAATGCCAACCTTTCCCAAAGCTCCTGTTCCCTTCAACATTCCTATAACTTGGATCTGGGGTGTGTCCCAAAGGTCCATGTGTTCAAGGCTTGGTCCTTTGAGTGGTGCATCTGGTGGGGTCTCCGGGTCACTGGGGGGCCCTTTAAGGGTCCCCAGCTCCGTCTTCCTCTCTGTTGCATCCAGCTCAACCATGCACAGACTGACACCTCTAAAACTGTGAACCAAAACCAACATTTTTCTCTTCCTAAGTTGATCATTTTGGGTGTTTGTTACAGTGCTGGAAAGCTGACGGAGACAGCCTGTGGCCTTGGAGAGGAGCGTTACCTCCACTTGAGACCCACTGGGCAGCACTGGTGACGTGTTCCCATGGAACACAACGGGGCTGGGAAGTGCAGTTCTGTCCCACACATGGAAAGACAGAAACCTGGAACTATTTGTTGAATCATATAAAGGATCTCCGTGTACCGTGCTTGTCCTGTTTCAAGACAATATTTCACAAATATTCTTCCATGTTAGCAAGTGTTCTTTTATTGCATGAACTTGTGAACTACAGGAACATGCTGGCTTTTTGTCTGCTTTGGTGGGGCTGTGATTTTTTTTTCCCCACAGATAAACATTTGCAATCAATTTAATGATAATGAAAACTGACTTTGAATACCAATTAATCAAAATGTTATTGGTCCAAAAAGAATGAGATTCTTTTCCCTTGTTGACCTGTTTTACAAAAATACTGTATTCAATCTTTCTTGCATTTTGTCTAAAAAGTTTGTTTTGTCCAAGGAAAGTTGTGGCAACTTGTTTTCTCTTATTATGATAAGTACTACATAATATTCTTGATTTTTGACTCTTCATCCACAAAGCTGACAGTGTTTATCGTCTGGCTTTTGACGGAATGTTTGCCAAACACTGTTATATGGGGTAGGAGGAGGGTTTAATTTGGTTCATGGTTTCAGGAGGTTCAGTCTGTGGTCATCTGGATCACAGGTAGAAACATCATGGAAGAATGGTGTAGCCGAACAAAGCCGCTTGGTTCATGGCAGCCCGGAAGCAGAGCAGGAGAACGGTGCCAGAGCAGAAGAGGCAGGCACCGTCACAGACCCCAAGCCCGTGTCTGTGATCCACTCAGACACACCTGAAGTGTGCTCCATCAGTCCCCTGAGCAGACCTCCAGCCATTCACATGGACGCTCCACCCTCAGCACCGCAAACAGCCGCATTCCGCTGTGGCCACTGCCACTTCCGCCAGCACTATCTTAGCCGCCTCTTCCATTGTCCCTCCAGCATCACTATCATGACCTCATCCAACTGCCACCACTGCTGTCATTACTGTTGTCTCCACCACTACTACCTTCGCTGCCTCCAACACCTGCATCTGTCCCATCACCACCATGTCTGTCATTACCGCTGACCAGTGCTCAATGGCAGGGATGATGCCCGAGGCTTTAGATGGACCCAATCCCTACAGTACACCTACATCATAGAAATTATTAGTCCTGACTACCAGTGGAGGGGACCAAGGTCCAGAGAAGCAAAGCGGTTTGCTCCGGCTCGCACAGAAGAAGGCTGGAGAGCTGGGGTTCCCGCCGAGTGTGTGTAGAGCACGGTTTCTCAGACGGCTGCCTCGCTCGGGCAAAGGCATGTGTTCGGGCTTGTTTTATAGACAACGGGACCACACTCTTTAGCTTTGCAAGGCTCCCTGGGGACCTGTGTGACCAGGACTGACAATCTGTTTCCCTTTCTTTTTTTTTGACTTTCTTTCACACATTCTGGATCATACGGCTTGTCTGGTCTGAACAAATTAAAAAAATGTTTTATGTCCCTGCTTTCCTGAGGCATGGATGTTACTGTTTGCACACAGTTCTGGAAGCAGACGGAGTCTGATAGGAATCCCAGATTCAGTCTTGAAAGTTCTGTGAAAACATTGTAAGTTTAATTATCTCTGTTTGTACGAGAGACAAAGAGAGAGAGGGACAGAGATAGCAGGATAGAGCTAAAGACAGAGAGACAGAGAGAGTGTATCCAGTGACACTGTTCACTGTGTTCTTGGGATCTAGTTGTGTCAGGACCTCCTATCTCCTTGGGCCTCTGGGGGACTCTGTGTTTTCTAATTCGTGAGTGAGGGGTGCTGCCTCCTTCCTGGCGCTACCAGCAAACATTTGCTGTGCATTCTCTATGCATGCGGCCTTATCTTTGGTTGAACGAGACACATTTTGCTCCTTGCAGTGTCTGTGTTTGATGCTGGAGTCAGGTGTGTCCACAAAGCCACGATTCATGGCCAGGTGCACCACTCAAACTCCAGCTACTGGTAGAGAATACCCTAAAACTGTAATTTCTGAAGTCAGTTCTCTGCATTTAAATGGCACCTCAGAGCGCTGTGCTGAAATCGGCCACGATTAAATTGAATTGCAGCTTGAGTAGGATCCTGACCCGTGAGAAATCAGCCGGGAAACAGCTGTGAAGTGGCGTGTTTGGCCCGAGGGGACCGCCTTATTTTCCGGATGTGGGTGGCTCAGAATCCACAGAGAACGTTGGTGCAGAGACCTTGTGGTTGACATCGTACCAGAGGAGGAATGTGGGAAGATGCATTTTGCACGATTGTGGCTTTCAGTTTTCTTTGAGAACTGTCCTCTTGCCTCCTGTTTGCACCATCTCCCTTCTGTACCTTGTTCTTTGTCTTGTGTAAGCTCTTCGGCTGTCCGTGGCCACCTGAGAAGGTGATGGTGGCGTTCAAGGGGAAGCCTGGGTTTGCTTTTGCCCTGGCCTCTGTCCCTGTTAGTTGTCATTGATTTCCTGGAGTCTCGTTTGCAAAATGGGAATACTGCAACCTTCTTGTTTATCATGCAGGGGTATCTGAAGGACCAGAAGAAATAACAATTGTAAAAGTTCTTCTCAAGGAATAAAGCGCTGTTCAAGATGTGCTGGTTAATCTTGTCGGCCTGCCTGGGTGTTGGGAGACTCCTGGAGTGATGATCAGGGCACTACTGGTGAGGGCACTACTTTATCAATGGGTTAACTCGCCGATGAGAGCATAGCCCAGGGGGCTATTAGCGGGTGGGGCCTAGTCGGCAGAAGTGGGTCAGGGGACTGTTTCTGGTCCCGTTCCTCTTGCTCTTGAACTCTTCCCTGCTCTCTGCTTTGTGCATGCCGTGACTCGGGCTGCTTCCCTCCTTCGTGCCTTCCATAATGATATTTCTGCCTTAGAGCCAGCCAGCCAAGGACCGAAATTTCTGAAACTGAGTTAATAAACAAATCTCTCCTCTTTTAAGTTATAAGTGCCAGACATTTTGTCCCAGCAATGGAAAGACGATCAGTACAGAAATCTGAGTGTTAATATTTCTATTATTATTATCTGTGGTTGGTTTTCAGAGGTGGATGTGACCTTCAGGAGCTGGTGGATATAATGCTACTGGTTCTTGTATGACTTTGACCTCTCTGACGTTGGCTAAGTATTTAGAGCCCAAGTACTTTCATCAATAGAGTTGGGGAACATCAATACCATTCCCTTGGGCTTATGACTATATATGTTAGGCTCTAAAGTCAGTGTGCAAAGCTGGGGGTGCAACAGGACACCACCCGCTAGTGAACAAGAGTGGAAAAGGGAGGTCAGGGTTCAGTTACCCACAGTGGTTGCTACTCTCAGTGTGTGGGTGATCATGAGCTTCTATAAATGTGCTTGGCTTTCTACTTTCTAGATTTTTTACAATGGAAACCTAAATCTTGTGAAAGGCATCACCTTTAAAGTTGGAAGGATTTAATGAAAAATCTAACTCATGCCTGTAACTTGTCTCGCACCCACCTCCTCTCCAGCAGCTGCCCCTGGAGCCAGCCCGGCCAGCTTGGGGGCTTGCAAGGTTAGCTCCAAGGCCTGCCTCGGATACCGCTTTCCTTCTCTTCCACGGTCAGGGCCTCATTTGGTCTTGAGTGGGGCTGGGGAGAGGGAGCAGGTGTTTGAGGTGGGGAATACTGTAGTTATGCTCCTCTCCATCTTGATCGGAGGCCCGCAGCAACCACAACACGAGTGTCCTCCTCCTGGTGACACAAGAGGGGAATTAACCCAGTTTTCCTCAAGAGTAGGAACACTTAGGAGTGGTTGTCGTGTGGACACTGGTGACTCTGTAAGTCCTTCAGATTCTTGGCGTACAAATTTCTTATAATCTGGGCAAAATTTTCACTTTCACTTAAACATTAACATATCTATCGATAAAAGATAGAGCAAAGAAGTTCTTATTTTTCAACCTGAAATATGACAATGTGATCTTTTTTTAAAGGAATGGAAATTCGGGGTATAAAAGGCTGATGTGGGCCAGCATGGTGTCCCTTTCTTTTCTCAGTTCTGAGAGTGGCAGATCATGCGTGGGGACATGTGAGAAGGTTCCTGGCACTTTTCCTCATGGTCACAGCATGGGCTGTAGGTTTGGGAAGGCACTAGCATTCCGGGATGCCCACCAGGCGCCAGACCTGTCCACAGACTCTGCCACCTCAGCCCACAGCTGCCATGCCAAGCTGGTGGCCGTCCTGCCCCATCCTCCCTTATATAGTGCCCTCTTTCCCCAGAGAAGGAAAGTGGGGTGCAAGTGAGAAATCACAGTTCAGGATCTGAACCCAGGACTGACTCCCTGGCTGCGAGATCATGTGATGGTTGCCCCAGGCCGGGCAGGACCCCCACCAGCAAAGAGCCTTCTGGAAGTCAGATGGTGAAAGATGGAGGGCGGGCTCTGTCTGCGAGCACATGGCCCTGAAGGAGGCCACGGTTTTCTCTGGCCATACCCTGTGAACTGGTCCTCTCCGACGGCTGGGACAGACACGCCGCAGGCATCTGCCTGGCAGAGACAGGAAACATACCTGTGGTCCAGAGCCTCCCTCCTAGCTCTGTAAATGCCATTCACAGCCTGGGACGAAGGAGCAAATGCAAGAGGACAACAAGAAGAAAAATCAACAGACACATGGCAGCGTCTTGGGAGGTGGGGTCACAGGCTGGGGAGAGAAGGCAGGCCCCGGCCGCGGGTCAGGGTGCAAACACAGAGGCCCCCGGGAAGTCTAGGGGCTGGAAGGAAGCACGCTGAGCTGGCCTGGGGGAGAGGAGCTCACCGTGTCCCTGCCATGCTGGAGACAGCCTGCAGTGTAGAGCGGGGCTCCTGGGCTGCAGGGGGCAGGGCATCTTGCGGAGACCCGGTTGCGGAGCGGCAGGCAGCATCCTGGAGAGTTCTCATTTCCAATAAGTTGCTTGGGTGATTCTCCTGTAGGTGTTTCTGACCACTGTCCCAGGGATGGCCACACATGACTGGGGTCTTCTTTTCGGCCTGTGTGCTAAAAGAAGGGCTCTGGGTGCTGCTGGAAGACAGACTTCTGAGCCTCTGTGCAGGACTAATTCTGGCAAAGACTGTTGTTTTGAAGCAGAAGGTCTTGTTCATGCTGCTCAGAGTAGTACGTTGTTGGCTTATGGGTATCCGGGACAGGATCAGGTAGGACTCAAGAGCACAGGCTCCAACAGCACTCTGTGCAGGGCCAGTCTTGAGCCTGTCGCTTCCTGGCTGTGCAACCTTGGGAGGTCTACTTCATCCTCTTTGCCTTAGTTTTCTCACCTCTAAAATGGGAATAATCATAGTGCCCACCTTGTTAACTTTGCTGTACAGGAAATCCTCTCCCCCTTTTTTGGACTCTTTCCCCCTTCTATTCTCTCCTGCTTGTCTTTCCTGAGCCCTCACCCAGGAATCTCTGCATGCCCTAAATATGCTTGTTTTCTGTCATGATGGTCAGCTTCCGTGAATAACAAGAGCCGACCCAGTTCAGACTGACTGGCTGCTCTCTGGTTTCAGGGACATTTTGCCATATAAATTTCCCACCTGCCAGCGCCACACAGCTTATAGTCTCCATGACAACACCTGGAACTGGCCAAACATGGTCAAGTGTGAAAGGAGAAACAGATTCTTTAGAGACACGGTGGTGCCTCCCTTGAGAAGCCGTACACACTCTGCCCTCTTGTCAGTCCACCTGGCCTCATCCTGCACACTCGCTTCTTTCACCTGCCTGGGTGTGTTTGCGTGTGTGTGTGGGGTGCAAATGATCTGACAGTTTGACTCCTGGGTCTTGCCCTTCATTGGCCACTGAATAAAGTCCTGGTCTTGGCTTGAACAACCGTGGTGGTGATTGGCTCTGCTCTGAAGGGTTGGCAGAAATTGGGCTAACAGCCTCATGGCCACTGTGAAGATTAAATGGGTTAATAATATCAAGCCCTTAGAACAACACCGAGCCTGAACTAAGAGCTTAGTAAATGTTTGCTCTTTGTTATCTTTGAGAAAGAAACTCCTTTCCAGGGGGACGGTCTTGCCTATTCTCCAACTTGCAGGAAGCTTATAATATGGTGAAATGTGCCAAAGTAACAGCATGTGTGATCAGTACATTTTTATGTATTCCTGGCCGGCCAATTAAAAACTAAAAAATTCCTTTAGTGAAATGGAGAACAGGTGGGCAGTAGATATGCTATAAACATCTGCTTCAGTGACTCTTAACTGGAAGGGATCTTGTCCCCCGGGGACATTTGGCCATGTCCAGGGGCACTTTTGGTTGTCTCGGCAGGTAAATGTTTCAGGTGCTACTTGCATCTAGAGGGAGGAGGCCAAAGATGCTGCTCTTTACTCTGGTGTGCGGACGGTTCCCAAGGAATTCTCTGACCCCGAATGTCAGTAGTGCCACAGTACGGAACTGTTACCTTGCTAGGAAGTGATTTGTGCAGTGGAAAAGACATGGGCTTAGAGCTCTTTGGGACAGGAGTTTACTTTGTGACTCCACGTGCCCACTGGGTGGCCTGCAACAAGTGGCCAAACCCCATGGATGTCACCCGCCATCTGACAGCATGGAAATTAGTAAGGGCCCCTTAGAACAGTAGCGGAAAGTTGTTTAAGATAATGTAGATAATAAAATGGCAAATACAGTGCCCAGCACATGGTAACTACTAAAGAAATACGAATCCCTCATTCCCGTCTTGGACGGAGAGCTATTTTTTTTAATTCCCCCTTTCAGCCCTCTGCATCAATAAGAAGGTTCTTGGGGTGTTAACTTTCCACCGTTGGTCTTGTTTTTCAATTTTTAAATCATTTCTATGGTGTTCTGCTGAGTTCTGTCCAATTTTCTCAAGTCCTTCTGTTGTGGAACTAGATTCAGGCTTCTCATGGAGACAGAAATGAAAAGCAAGAGTTTGGGAAATGATTTGTTAAAAAATAGGCATAAGAAAGCTGTAGTTCAAAGTAAAATCAAGTAAACAAAGAAAGGAAGGATTTTGGTAGGAGAGAAGAGAAAATAAATGAAGAGAGAATTATATAGTCATTTGAGGGGTGACTTTGGGTCACTGTGCAGCAGCCTTGGGGGGTCTTGGGGGAGAGGAGTGTACGGTGGGGAGCTGCTCGCGTTCACCTCTTTGACCCCTGACTGGTCTGCCCCCTAGAGTCCACCCCGGGGTCTGTTCCACCCTGGAGTCCACCACCCGGGAGTCCACCCCAGAGTCCTGGCTCTGCCAGGAAGGAGCAGGAGCAGGCAGACTCAGATCCCGGGCGCAGAATCAGGTGGCTTCGTCACCTACCGCACCTAGTGACTGAGGGCAAAGGACCTCCCTCTCCCAGATTCCGAGTTTACAATAGTGAAGCTGTAAGATAATGGTGTTACTGACGCCTCTTCCTAGGAGTGTGTGGTGACACAGTGCAGTGGACACACGGTAGTGCTCAGTAAATACTGCTGCTGCTGCTGATGATGATGACGACAACGTGAGTGCTCCTAAAGATCTGCTCTGATCATCTTTTCTGGCTCTCTCTCTCTCTCTCTCTCTCTATATATATATATATATATATATACATATATATATGACTGAATGTACCTGGAAAGCTAGAATAATAGGTATTTATGGACGCATATGTGTGTATATGCACACACATACATGTATTTTAGCTTTTCACATGCATACAGTTGTGTAGTCATGTCCCAGAGCCATTTCTGTGCCTCTCTTTCCCACTCTTGGCTGGGTGACATCATGCTGGTGCTCGCCATGGTGGGAATATTTTATAGCATGGAAATTGGCAAAGTTATACATCAAGGGTTTTCCCCCTCAGAGAGCCAATTTAGCGGCACACCGCTGTGTGTGTACCTTGCATTTCCAATTAGACTCCGAGTTCCTCTAGGACTCGATGTGCTGCCCTCGGCCTTTGATGCCCACAGGGCTGCACGTGTGTCTTCTGTGCAGCAGGCTTCAAAGGACGGTGGGAGTCAATAGGACGCGGGGTGGGGGATGAACACAGAGAGGAGCGGCACAAGCGGACTCCATGAAAGGGAAAGGAGAAGCTGTTACGGAAAAACTGGTAGGTGAGTGGCCAGGGAGGGAGTGCAAGCCCAAGGAGCGAGATTGTTTGGATCAGTAAAATGATTTGGTGACAGGCAAGAAGGATTTGGAAGTAAAACATTCAGAAAGAAAATGAAACTCAGACTGAGAAAAAATGCCACTATGATTTCTGACCCCGGCTGATAGTGTGTTTCTTGAGTTACATTCTTTTAGGTGAGGGGCATTTTTCAAAATGTTGAGACGATTAAAGACTTGTTTATAAGGGGAAAGAGTGGAATCAATCTACTATCCAAGAATAGGGAATTGGTAAAAATAAGTAGGATACATCCATTTTATAGAATACTTTCAGGTTAAAAAAAATTGGAAAGTTCCAATAAAGAACAGTCAGAGAAATGATAAACATGGAAAATTGGAACCGTGTTATTCACAGTAGTAAAGGAAAAAGGCAGGTTAAGTGGGACACATCATCTAACTTTTGCATAAATGCGATCATATAGAAAAATGTCCAGGGGGTACACATTAAATCACTATTTTGAACAGGGTGATTTTTTTTCTTCTCTTTTGGTTTATGGGCATTTTCCATCTTTTTCTATTAAAACACTTCTTTAATTAAGAAATTTAGAACATTTTTCCACATTAATCTTTCCACATGTACACATAGACACATGCACACACACACACACACAGTAGTCTTTACTGACACACACAGTAGTGTTTACTGATAGCACTACTTTTAGGGTCATGGCTTCCTTAAGATTGTTAGCAAAGTAGTTAAGAAGAGACCTGTGGGCTAATAAAGAATTTCTGTTGACTCGCAAATTTACCTACACAGAAAGTCTTGCATCAACACAGCAAATCACAGTTATAATACCTGAATGTTTTGCAAATTGCTTCTAGTAGGGTCCATGAACTGAGGTTACCCCGAAAGACGAAGGCATCCACATTAGTGTCTGGGCATGTGTCGAGCAATTGGACAGTGACTCAACAGTGACTCTGTAGAGCAGCTGGGAAAGTTGAGGTTTCCATCAGATTAACGGGACAATTCCAGACATACTAGCCTCCCAGAAATGGGGTGATGGTCATCAAAAGATCTCCAGGTACCAGGACAACTCGCCATGTGCGGTGTCTAATGAGTGGCAGGCATTCTTGTGGCAAATCCTGATTTGCACGTGGCAGATGCAGCTCTGCCCTCAGGGAGGAACTTAGTGGGCAGTGGAGGGAGCGAGCTGAGATTTCCAAAGAAGTTTGGGTCAGAGCCCAGAGCAAGCAGATGTGGCAGAGAAAGCCAAGACCCTTGACCAGTTGCTTGGGCTGTCTCCTGATGGAATTATGGAAGTTGGGATTTTCCTCCATAATCCACAGTGGATGGATGAAGAGCCAGGACTCTGGAGCTAGAGTGAGGGGGTTTAGGCTTGGGCTCTACCTACATCTTGGGTGGGTTACTTCCCTATTCTTACATGACCATTCACCTGTCTGTGAGGTGGACACAGGAAGAGTCCCTGCCTCAGGGTTGGAGTGGGGATTAAATGAGCTAAGAGATGGGAGGCATTTAGAGTCGGGCCTGGTGCTGTGGAAATAATCTGTGTACCATTGTTCTGTGGGCTTGCTTGCTTCTTCTAGGGCTGCCACTCCAGGTATATATGGGGGCTGATTTGAGGCACAGGGATCAAATGTTTCAGATTAATTTAGTAATAATAATTTTTTTGGGCGGGAGTGGGAGGTAGTCTTAGAAAACAGACATATCCTAGGGCTACATCCTTCATTCCTCCTCTCCCCTATTCCTCCCTCCTCTCTCTGTCCACATTCAGGTATCCAAAGCTTTCTTCTACCCTTAAAACTCTCCCTTACTGCAAGGATTCTTCCACTAGCAGTTGTGAAAGAAATTAAAAAAAAAGGCTGATTGTTATTGGCTTACAAATATATAAAGTATTTTTACATTTACCACTTTAATCAACCGTCAGAACAGTTTTTCAAAGGAACAAAAGAATCCAAATTCTACACTGGGACGAGGGTCTTGCTCAAGGTCATGCTGTCACACTGTCCCTGGTTGCACACGTAGGACAATGCTCTGGAATGGCTTTGCTGGGTCAGAGTGCATGTGTATTTTGAATTTGGATGGACACAGCCAAAATGCTTTCCTTAAAGCCAACACTGATTCTCACTCCCACATCCAGCATACGGTGACCCCCATTTCTTATACTGTGGCACCAGTCTTCAAATTTTGCTAATTTGGTGGATTA
Organism: Hystrix cristata; assembly: GCA_004026905.1. NCBI lineage: Eukaryota > Metazoa > Chordata > Mammalia > Rodentia > Hystricidae > Hystrix > Hystrix cristata. The sequence continues at coordinate 13,357 of PVJO010010115.1, forward strand.
AAACTATCCCACCATTTAAAACAACCTGTCCTTATTTAGTATTGAGGTTGATCATCTTTTCTTTCTCTTTTTTTCTTTTTTGATTTTTTAAAATTGTGATTTGGCAGAATATTTAATATTTTCTTTTTTTAACTTTATTTTAATGGTACATTTTCGATGTACATATTGATAACATTCATCATTGGGGATTTGTACCTGTACATGATATACCTTGTTGCTTCTTTTTTTCCTGTTCCCCTCCCCTCACCCTCTCCTTCCTCCCTATTTACAGAAGATTTGTTTCCATTTTTTTCTTCCATTTCTTATTTCTCTTGTCCCTCTGTTCCTTTTTGAGACAGGGTCTCATTATGTAGTCCAGGCTGGCCTTGAATGTGCATTGATCTTCCTGCCTCAGCCTCCTGAGGGCTGGGATCACAGGCATGCAACACCACGCCCAGCTCGATCATTTTTGTATGTATTTCTTTTCTATTTGTAATTTATAGACTTCTTGTTGTGGCCTGAATGTTTGTCCCTCTTTCCCCAAATTCATTTAGATGCCTGTATCTATACTCTTTCCCACTGCTGGGACAAAATATCCGATGCTCACAGCTTCAAGGAGGAGATGGTTACTGTGGCTCATGGTTTCAAAGGGTTCAGTCCATCCTTGCTGGTTCCAAGGTGGAAACATCATGGAGGAAGAGCCTGGTGGTGTAAAGCAGCTCACTCGTGGTGGTTGGGAAGCAGAGCCCAGGGGAAGAGTGCGTCAGCAAGAGATACACTCTCTAAGATCACACCCCAGTGACCCACCTCCTCCAATAAACCCTGTTTTTTAACAGCATATTTGGCTGTGGGTCTGCTGACAAGTACAGAAGCCCCGTAATCTGATCACCTTTTCAGCAGCCTCTTAACCCAGTCCAGTTGACAATTAAGATTATTTGGCAGAAATCCTTAATCCTCGATGTGACTGTATTTAGAAGCAGAGCCTACCAGAGAGGGATAAAGGGTAAATGGGGTAATAAGTGTGAGGATGTAACCCAATAGGGCTGGCACCCTTGGAAGAGGAAGAGATCTCAGCACTCTCTCTTGGGCATGCTCAGCATAGAAAAATATGGTAGCCATTGACAAGCAAGGAAGGGCACCCTTGTTAGGAACCAAATAGTTGGCACCTTCATCTTGGACTTGGATTTGGTAGTCAAAGTGATAAACTTGGACTATGATGAACACATTTCACTCAGCCTGTCACATCTTGTTATGGCAGCCCAAGCAGATTTATATACTTTTATGAAGTTTTGCATAATTCTCTACTTTATAAAAATGTTTAAAATCACTTCTTTATCCAGTTGTGTTTTGAACCAGACAGAATTAAAGGACCTGTAAGAAAACACAAAAGGAATTTGCCCTGTTTCTCTATTTACTTGTGCAGTTACCCTTACTGTTCTATTTCTTCATGTGGGTTTGAATTACTCCCTCATGCCTTTTCATTTCTGTCTGGAGGACTCAGCTATTTCTTTCAGGGTGGTCTGTTAGTGATACGTATTGGGAGCATGCTCCAGTCCTCCGGCAGATTGATTACACTGTGCCTTTTCCTTCCTCGCCTGCTATGCAGTGATTCAGGGTCTGTGAGATGTGGGCTCCCGAGGCCTCCTTGGACCCTTACTGGACGTGTGCACAGCACCGGGCTTGAGCACACGTTGTGGGCCTCTAGACTCCCAGTAATGTGCCCCATGACATTTTCAGAGCCCCATGGACATCTCACCCCTTTTATGCCCCACCCCCCATTATTGTTTGCACCAATTGGTACCCTCGACCAGGGGGACAGCTGCCAGGTTAAACAATTTTTACTGACTGTTTTGGGCAAAGGCTTAGGGATGTGCTGTTTGTACCAAACAAGCTCTGAGTCAGGTGAGATAAAGACAAACTTGGCAAGGGGAATTGTTCAGAAAAATACTAGACAGGACAGATTATGACAGTTCTTTGGGAGGGCTTTGGAAGACCACCAGCCTCATTTTATCTCTTCTAGCAGCTGCCAATCTGCTGGTTTTGACCAGGATTTCCAGACTACAGATTTTTAAGGGTAATGCAGGCTGAGAGAGAGGGGTCTGCAAACAGCAAATCAAAATGTTGCAAAGCTTGCTCTTCTTTCTAAGATCCAGCTGCTTTTCTTGAATAAGTTCTCTGTGGATTGCCACAAGCCTTTGGTTCGCTTCCGCAGTTTTGAAAAAAGTTGATTTTGAAAATTTCTGCCAGAGTTTCATTTAACAGAAGACAGCAATTTCAAGGGTGTTTATTCTACTATTCCCACTTGTGTCACTCCTTATTAATTAGCTCTTCATTGTGCGTGATGAATGAATGAGATGCGCGCGCGCGCGCATACACACACACACACACACACACACACACACACACACACAGCGCTATAAAATCTCCCCTCAGAACCACCTTAGCTGTCCTCCGACACATTTTACTACATTGTGTCTTCATTATTATTTATTTATAAATGTTTTATAATTTTCTTATGTTTTCCCGTTTGACTTTAACACCCTGTCCCTGCCCCTTCTACCATTATCCCTTCCCCTACTATAATTATCAAGAAATGTATTTCTTCTTCCTTCTCCTTTTATATAATTTAGATGAAATTTTAAACTTTATTCATTTATTTAACTGTTATTTCTTAAATCCCACCTATTTTCTGTTTCTGAACTAATTTTCCATTTTTCTGCCAGAACTCTTGACTAATTCTCTAGTAAGAGTTTGGATGGAAACATGTCAAGTCTTTAATAATTAAAAAAACTATTTTATGGTGGTTGGTTTTTACTGCAAATAGGAGTCTAGGTCCACGACAATTTCTGTACGACTTGGTGTTCTTGTCTTCTAAAATCCAGTGTTGTTTAGCACAGTTTTAAGTACATTTCTTTAAAAGTGAGGCATTTTCCCCCTAGCTGTGTTTTAGAGTAGTCCTTTCACCAAAAATCTGGCTTCACTAATGACTGGTGGTAGAGGCTTGGGCAAATGATTCCAGCCTCTTACCTTCTGTGTCATTGGTAACATGGGGACAATTAGGAGTTTGGAACTCACAGGGTACTCACCAAGATTAAAATGCATTCGACATGTAAACAATTTTGCTCAATACATCTCTCTAAGAGTGCAAGTTTTAAATTTTAATTTGTTTTGTACTTGGATATTTTAATCTGAATGCTCTTGCTTTTATTGAGAGTACCCCTCCCTCTAGTAGCTCTTTGATTTCCCCTATTTTGTTCTTTTCTCTTTGTAGGGAACAGATGTTGGACCTCTTAGATAGATTCTTCAAATATCCTAACTTCTTTCTCATATTTAATATCTGCCTCTTCCTACATATTAAGAGGTTTAATTTTGATTCTCATTCTTCATAGTACCAATTTTCCTTAAATATCCAGGGATCTCAGTTCGTTTTAATAACTCACCTATGGATGATATGGTTTCTTGTTTCCCAAATGTTTATGAAATTATACTGAAAACAATAAGAACAAAACAACAGAATTCTTTATCATTTTAAATGAATATGATTTGAATGATACGATTATAAACAGTAACATCTCAAACCATCATCTCGATCCTGTCACTTGCTCTTTTTCTCCTCCCAAAGATGGTTTTAAGATTTTATCTTTTTTTTGTAGGTTTCTGTTGAAGTGTTGTAAGATTTTAAAAGAAGGCAAGAACATAATGTCATTAATTCCACCACCACCCTAGAGATAACTTTAATACTATTTTGTTCATCCTTGTAGTTTTTTATGCATATGAAAAATGGAATCCTATTGTACATTTGTTCTTCGCAAGCTATGTTTATGTTCCATACAGTATGCACATGTGTTATTAATCTTCTAAACATTTTCTAGGTAAATGTATGACATACATATAGCAAAATTTATTGGCTCGATCCCCTCATTGGTGAACATTTCTGTTTTCTTAGCACAGCAATGAGCAGCCTCACAGATAAATCTTTGCTCATGTCTAGAATTATTTCTTTAGAATACACGAAGGAAAGGCCTTGCAGGGACTATTTCCCTCCATAATTCCAAAAGGGTGTCCAGAGAAGTTATATCAAATTACAGTCCTACGCGCAACAAAGGCTGTGATTTAATGGAAGAATTTCTTAGCTTTGCTTCATGGGTAGGGATGAAGACACAACTTCACTGAACAGAATACTTTTGAAAGCTGGCCAGTCATCAACGTGATCTTGGGGTACTTATTTAAATAACAGATTCTTGGACCTACCCTTGGAAATTCTGATTCATTATGTCTAGTGGCTGGGCCCAGGAATCTATAGTTTTAACAAGCTGCCAGGTGATTCTAATGATTAGCCAATTTAGGAAACAGGATCTAGCAAAGGAGCGCCTGGGGTCTGAGGGACTGTGAGGTGGGACGAGGCCTGTGGCAGGTGTTTCCCAGCGGGGGAGCTGGTGATGATGAGAACAGAACAAGCACATTCTGCAAACAGGACCGACCACTCTGGGCTCTGTTGATGGGAAAAGCAGAGTTACCAGCTGTCAATGGAGAGGTAAGATGGAAGGACAGAGTGACTGTGGTATCAGCAGCTGTTTGGAGGGAGAAGACATCACTCCCCAGGTTTGAAACATGGATTCCAATTGGCTGGATTCCATGTGAAGCTGGGTAGCTCCCTTTCCTACTCCTAGTCCTTGGCATTGTGTAAACTGAAGTGGCTGGGGCATATCAGGGAACCTTTAAAGGGCAGGAACTCAGATCCACGCTGGTGAAGGAGGTGGCTAAGCAAGTGAAAATCCTTGCTGTCCATACCCCACCTACCTCCCTGCAACGACTCCAGCCTTATCGGTCTTATATTAGGGTTCTCTGTCAGACTGTGTTGCAAAACTTTTTTTCTATTGCCAAAAGTTCGAAATTCCCCAGACTAGATGGCTTTCCGGCTCTAAAGAACCATACCATTTTGTGAACTAAGGCCGGGGGGAGACAGAACAGTCCAGAACATAGGGCTGAACGCATTGGAGGGGTGATCCAGAATGGACATCTGAGGCACATTTTATCTTGAAGACTAGCCTTCAGGTTGTGAGTTCCCAGTTTCCATTTCAGAATTAGTGACTGCCTGAATCAACAGAGTGAACTCCAAGGGACGGTCTGGCTAACTTCCCATCAGATCTGATATCTGACTTGCTGGGGACCCTGAAGCCCAGAGAGATGAGGGTGTTTCCTCTCTTAATGTGGGCTTGTCTCACCATTTTCAAGTTTCTCAACAACAAAGCATGTTTGACCTTCTTTTGGCCTCTTGGCAGGCTGAGAATTTAAGGTGTTTTGTGGGACTGCTGAGCAAACAAGGCTTTGGCTCCCTGGTGCTTTGATCTCCAAGAATTCGTGGAGCAAGAAGGGAGGAGATGAACTGGGGGCCTGGAGGAATTAGCTGTGAAAACCTGGCCAGGCTTTGTTGGACCAGGACACTGGGGTGGAGTGTCGGTGTCTGGGGAACAGATGTGCGTCTGACTTGATCTTCTGCAGCTGCAGCAGAGGTTTGCCAGAGGTGAATTCGAGTCCCTGCAGTGGTCACGAGTCCCTTCTGGTGCGTGTGGCCCAGTGGTGGTCTCTTCTCTGAACAGAGCTGGAGTTCGTGTGGGGTTTTGCAATTTGATTCCAGCAGCCATGTAACAGGTTGGACGGAGAAAGGATTTATTTTGAGAAGCCAGGGATTTGGGGGGGTTTATCTCTGTGTTATTCTACTCGTGGCTAAACATTCCAGAGAGGTGATGGCGGGACAGAACCAGCTTTCTTCAGGAACCTTTTACTGCTTTGTGATCTCAGTTAAAATGATGGTTGAGGTGGGGTGGGGCGGGGCTGGGTCAGAAGATGAGCTGGTTGCCCTACAGGTCATTGTCCCTGAGTTTGTTCCCGGGAGTATGAGCCCCAAGAGATGGGGAATTCTGCATGCTGTGTTTTCCTCTCTAGATTTCCATTACACCGTTGAATATTAGCTCTGAAGTATCCTGAAAATTCCCCAAATTTAACTAACCAGAGAAATATAATTTTTCTTTGGGGGACCGATTGATATCATGAAGGACCTTCAGGGAGACTGGTCTGCAGGTTGGGGATGCAGAGTAGTGATGGCTGATGCTGCTCCTTTTGTCCTCACAGCAGTAACAACCTTGGAACTGTCCCTTAGGACCCCACACCTTGTTCTAGATAGAAATTGCTACTTTTTTGCGATTTCATTTGGAGAAAAATCCTATCAACTGAAATAAGGTTGCGGCCATTCCCACACAGGGAGAGGCTGTTTTTAATACCTGGCTCCACATCTCTCTACATGTTATTCAGAAAGAGCCAGAAGTGGCCAGAATGTGGTATCCTCTTGGCCACAGTAAACATTTCAGGAATGGGCAGTTGACCCATAAACCCACTAGTCCCAGATGGAGCTTATCTCAGACTTTGAGTTGAGCAATTTATAAGAAGATGTTGTCTTTCCACTGGACTCGAACTGTGAGGACAGGGGCCTTTGACTCTCCTCTTGCCATGACAGAGAGCCTGCATCAGTCAGACTTCTGTTACTACAGTGAATGTCCAATAACCACCTTATAAAGAGAAAAGGTTTATTTGACTCATAGTTTTGGAGGTCCCAGTCCAGGACTGATTGGCCGCACTGTTTTGGGCCTGTAGGGAGGCAGCACATCATGGTGGGAGCAAAGCTATGAAGAAGAAATGACCAGAAAATTGAAGTGAGGAAGAGGATGATGCTAGGCTCCTTCTGTCTCCTTTGTGGACACAGCCCCTGTGACCTGAAACCTCCCCTTAGGCCCTGCCTCTTCAAGGTCCCTCCACCTCCCAATAGTGCCAAGCTGGGACCCCAGCCTTTGACACATGAGCCTTGGGGAGAACACTCCATATCCAAACTATAGCAGAGCCCCATAAAGGAATGAACCAAAGGAGCAGAGAGAGGGGCCCCCGATAGTGAGGCCCGGATCTAGTGAAGTCCAGAGTCTCTGCTGAATAGAGTAGAGCGCTTCTCGCTGTTTGAAACTCCAAGTGTCTTTAGGAGTCAGTACTCTTCAGAGCTTCTCGTGGAACTTAATGTCTACTTTGAGAAAAATTTATTTAAACACTTCTTCCCATCTTGCTTCACCCCTAAAACCAGGGCAAGCACTGTTAAAGAAATTAAGTGATGACAGTCAACATTGCCATGTTATGGATAAAATCATTTACTCCTTTTCTCTAGAAGTATCTGAGAGTTTGTCTGGTCCAAAGCTCCCATTTGTTCTCCATCTTGGTCCACCGAGATGTTTTCTGGCTTCTGCCCTAAAGACCCCCCAGGACCAGACAGCTCAGTGCTTCTTGAACCTCATGGCCGTCTCAGGCAGCTCTAATCAGGCCGGTTTGGAATCTCTCACTGTTAGGTCCTCGGCTGACTGCAGACTGAGGGGATCGCTCCTCCATCCGCCAGGCTCCTGGGCTGCTGAACAGAGCCGACCCTGTCTCACACCCGGCAGGCAGCCGGCCTCTCCCTGTGGAGTGTCCTTGGGTTTTCCTCCCTGCCCCACCGCGAGCGCACTCTGGGTGGGCTGTGAATGTCTCGGTCTTCATTTGGAGTGCTTTCATCTGTGACTCCTAAAGTAACATGTCTACTATAAAGTCTTTGGGAAAGAAAGAAGCAAATAAAGATTCACTAGTAAGTGAGCTGCCAGGAAGTGACTGTTGTGGCCAGACTGGTGACTCTTCCTTTCAGGCATGTAGTTGGTACATGCATGACTGTGTGCGGTCTTTGCCTCTCCTTCCTCCCCTCTGTCTGGGAGACGGTCTGAGGCAGGGTCCTTGGTCCCCCGGCTTTCTGCTGGGTTTGGGCAGCAAGGTACTCAGGGGACAGGTCCGACTAAGGGTGCGGTCAGCACGTTTATATCCTTGATTATTCCTGGGCAAGCCGCCTCGGGGTTGGGGTGTCTTGTGGTCCCTTCCCTACTCCGGGCTCCTACCCAATTCCCTGCTCCCTTCCTCCAAAGCCAGGAGGGCTTCTGTCCTGGGCCCTCTGCTGCTGGCTCTGGGCTCCCGGCTGTCCTTGTGGTCTCCTACCCACCCCCTTGCCAGCAAACCATCTTCCGGTTGTCCTAGTCAAATGTGTCCCTGTTAAAGAGGGGATGCGGCCTGATAGACGATCGAATCTCACAAATACAAAGCATACTGCTCATATTGATTGTTCCCTGCTGTGCCATTACTTGCCATATCGAAAACCTCTTTTCAGATTGTCAACGAGTCCGCTACAGCATTTTATTAATGGCCAAATGGGTTTTATATATATTGAAAACAAATGTACCATAGTTCATGTGAACCTTGAGGAAGAGAAAATTAGTTCCCGCCCCAATTTATTTTTTTTCTTATTCCTTTGAAAGTACTTTGACGGCTCCCTAGTAGACACAGTAAATCTTTGTACACATTCATGATTATTTTCCTGAGGTAAATTTGCAGAAGCAAAATTTCTTGGATCAATAGAAATGAATATCCGAAAAACATTTTGGTGTGTGCTGCCAGGTTGCACTCCGAAACATTTTGTAATAATTTACAGTGTTTCCAGCTAGGTGTAAAAGTCTGTCTTCTCACATTCTTTCCAATATTTAATATCACATAAAATAATGCTTATATTTGCAGTGTGCCAGCCAGTCTACGTGTCTTTGAATATGAAGTCCTAGAAGTGAACACAGACCCCAGACAGTAAGGAACAGACTCAGAGTCTTTTCTTTCTGAACATAACACCTTCATCGATGCAGCCTAAAATGATGGTCACTGGGGTAGGTGGAATAATGTCCCCACCTCCCAGGTGTATATATTCTAATCTCTGGAAACTGTGACTCTGATACTTTTCACACGGCAAAAGGGACTTCACATATGGGATTAAATTACAGATCTCAAAATGAGGAGATTATGCTGGATGACTTAGGTGTGCCCAACGTCACCACAAAGGTCTTTATAAAGATGCAAAAGTGATGTGACAATGGAGACAGTGACAGAGAGAGAGACACAGAGAGAGACAGAGAGAGAGAGACAGAGAGAGACAGACAGAGAGAGAGAGAGAGAGAGAGAGAGAGAGAGAGAGAGAGAGAGAGAGAGAGAGAACTCATGCTGGAGGAAGGGGCGACAAGCAGAGGAAAGCTGACATCTGCGAAAAATCGAAAAGGCAAAGGAACAGATTTTCTTCCAGAGCATCCGGAAGGAACACAGCCCTGCTGAAGCCTGATGTGAATAACTATGAGAATAAACCTCGGTTTCCATCCACAGACCTCGCGACACAGCAGGCGGTCCCTCCGCTCTCTCCAGTTGGCCTGCATGGACAGCCACGTCCGCCGTCTACCCGGCCGAGCGGACTTAGGGAATGGCCCCGCGCCCTCTGCTCCCGGAAGGAGCCCCTTCTCTCAGGGCTGCTCTTAACTTTATGGCTAAACTGTCATTTTCAAATCTAAAATGTGAATTCCTTTTCCACACTTGCGTTCCGCTTTCTCATAATCCACTACTCTTTTCACTTGATCATCAGACTTGGTTAAATAAACCATCCCTAACACTCACGGAAGGGTTTTCTCTTTCAACATGTTTTTCCACGAACGCTCCCTGTGCCTCACCCTAGCCAGTTGTAGGTTAATCAACGTGTATGGCCCTCTCCTGGGAGGAAACAGGTTTTAACTCCTTGGATATCCTTGCACAAAACTCTAAGCCTCTCAGGCAGGTGTGGTGGTGCACACCTGCAACCCCAGCATTCTGGGAGGCCGAGGCAGGAAGATTGTGAGTTTATATCCAGTCCGGGCAATTTAGCAAGTAAGAGAGACTCTTGTCTCAAAAATAAAGAATTAAAATGTGCTGGGTATATAGCTCAGTGCAAAGGCCCTGGGTTCAACTCCCAGTACCCCAAACAAAGAACAAACAAACACTCCGTTCCCCCAAGAAAAACCTCTCTAAAGCTCTCAAGAGCAATAAGGACGCACACACCCATGACACATACTTACGTGGATGCTCACCTGCACACACGCATTGTGTTCAGTCCTTCTGTGCCAAGTACTATGTTAGAGGAGATACTTTCGTCTTCATTCCAAAAGGCAAAGACAGTCTTTGCCTTTTGGTAGCTCAGTATTGAAGGACTAAGGAAGGACCTTGGTGGCCTGAACAAGAAATTCACGTGTGCATGTCATGCAGCCCAGGAGACAGCCCAGGCCCGGCTCAGGCTGGGAGGGTGGCCCGGGGCTGGAGGAGGCAGGAGAGGTCTAGTGGCACAGTCTGGCATTTTCTCTCCCTGCCTGCTGCCCTGCAGCCTGCTTGAGTATTTCCTCAATCTCGTGCCTGTTTGTGGGGCTTCAGACTTGAGCTCGGGGCTCACAGCAGATGCTCAATGTGACCGTGGCCCAAAGCATGCTGGGAGCTTCCAGCCCTGAATTCCAGTGGTCTGAACCCAGAGTCCCCTCCCTGTCCGCTGCCTTTGGAATCTCTTCATGGGAAGTTTCTGAGAAGCTCTGAGAGGAGGGAGCAGGCGTGACATGGATGATGGCTCCTGAGGACTCAGGGCAGAGTGGGGCTCCCCAGGGAGCTGGGCATAGTCCTGCTGCAGATGGACGGGGTGCACACCCCATCACATTCAATTTTCTGTTTTGAAACAGCTTTGTTAGCGATGTCCAGAATGCTGCTCTCTGGGCTTATTTTTATTGGAATCCAGCAAGCAAACGATGATGCTAGCAGATCTCAGCAGCTAGAAACTCAAGAGTTTCTCGAGGCTGCGCTTTAAGTGAGTCCTGAGCAAACAGAGTGAGAGGCCCCCCATGTTGTACAGGCTCTGGCTGGGACATGCCTCCAGTGAGCAGAGGGGAGCTGTGTTAGAGTTTGCCAACACTCCTAACTGCGCAACTGGGCCGAGTTGTGGTGTGTTCTGAGCAGAGGCTTCTCGTCAGGGGAACATTCTCGTGTGATGACTTTCCAACCATAGAACTTATTTCAGAAAAGAAAGGTTTCTGCTGGAGTGGAAAGAATTGAAAATTTGGGTCTGGAAGTTCTTCATTTTGGTCTTCTTGTCTCAAAGGAATGGATCATGTGGTGCTGGGAGCCTCAGTTTGCTCACCTGTAAAACAAGCGTGATAGTAATCTGGGCACCTCGAGTAACGAGTGGCTCTGAAAGCATGTGGTATCTGAGTTTTGGTGTCTACTAAGGTTTGGTTTTTGCAGGGGACACATCCTGTTTGACCTTTCCCATGTAGGACTGGTAGAGTAGGTGGGTGGTCCGCCAGAAATGAGCTGGAACTGGGACCCTGGTGGCAGAGCCCTGGAGAAAATTCTAGAAAGGCCGTGGTCTAGATTTCCTGACTTCACAGTCCTCAGGCTTCCTAAGAAGAGCACATCATGTTCTCTTGAGAGTTCTCCCTCTGACCCAATCCAACACCTTTTGATACCACACAGTTACACGTTAGAGTGCAAGCCCCATGTTAAACTGTGGTGACCCTCACGACCCATTTTGGCCTCACTGACATGCATTTGCAATGTGGCTTTGAGCCCCTCCCTACCATGGTTTTTGGCTGCCATGTTGTTTCTGACTAAATCCATGTAAGTTCAAAAACTCCCCTTCCTGGTGTGCGTGTGCGGGTGGAGACACACAGTTGACTGGGAAGAAGCCCGTTAGTCATCACCCCTGACCACTCCTCAAATTCTAGGGAAACAAAAGAAAAATGAGGCCTGGAACTCACTGCAGGTGCCATCTCTGGGTGCTGTCCGCCTTTCCTTCTTGAGGGTGTACTCTCTTTACATGACAAGTTAGCCCTATGTAGAGGGTACTGTGTTCATTTCTCAATAAACAGACCTGCTAAAAACTACTACTTTCTGACTCCTGGGCCTGTGTGAGGATCCAAGAGCCAAGACTCCCACACTGCAGAGTATCACCCAGTCCAGCCTGACCTGTCCAGGTTGACCCGGTCCGACTTTCTGTAACAGAACATCTTGTTCTGTGCTAGTATGAGATCCAACTCAGTAAGCACCTATTACCTCAAGGAAATTCTGAATGCATGTTACTTTGGTGTTCTTTTTGATACCCAAATCTCTTAATGATCACTGACCAATAGAAAGGTAATTCTGGCCACATATGTGACTTTTAAGTTCCTAGTTGATGTGTTAAAAGACTAATTAGGAACAGGTAACATTAATTTTGATAATATAATTACATTTAACCCAATACATCAACAATTATTAACCTTTCAACATGGGATCAATATAAAATTTTTGAAGAGATATTTACTTTGCTATGGTATCAAGTCTTCGAAATCCACTCTGTGTTATATACCTACGGTTTATTTCAATTCAGACACAAAATTTTACCAGATATACTGGATCTGTACTTAAAGGTCACAAAATTTATGACTGAAAAAGTAGACTGAGGTACCTAGTTTTTTTCAAGCACAACTACAATTTTTCTAATAATTAAATCATTCATTTTTGTGACTGTTAATCCTGATATGCTAACATCACTGGATTAGGAAATGCCTAGCAGCTTAGCAGAGCGCACCCCTGGGTGTGTCTGGGTGAATCGTGGAGTTGTAATCTTGGGAACTCTATCTAGTCCCTTGCCCACTCCTCTTTGGCACTGTTGCCCTGCTCTTCTTCCCAGCCCCATGAACTAAGTGGCTTTACTCCATCATGCCCTCTGCCCTGATGTTTCTGCCTTGGAGGAGTCTACTATGGACTGAATCCTCTAAAACCACAAGCCAAATTACACCACTTCTCCCTTAAGTGTGGGTGTCAAAGGTATAGTATCTCAGCAATGGAAATGTTGACTAATATGGTGTTTAAATATATCTAATATGGTAAGATAAAAATTGAGCTGCTTAAGGGTCCTGGCTGACTTTCAAGCTCTGAAATGCCACATATGGCTAGTGGCTACTGTATGGGAGAAACTCAGCTGATATTCCAGTTTAAATCTATTTTCTAGGGCCTTGCCTTTGGCAGATCTTAGGGTATAAGATCTTAGGGCCTTGCCTTTGGCAGATCTTAGAGTTAGATCTGTGGTTCTCAGATCTAGGGAATCTATTAAAAGTACCAATATGTGTCCTCTTGGATTAACAGAAATTGAATTCCAAAGAGCATGCATTGAACATGAGTAGTTTTTAAAAGTTTTCCAGATGATTTATTTTATTCTAATATGTAGAAGATGAATTTGGGGCTAATTCACTGCAATGTGATACTCCCTAGTGGCTGAGCAGCCTACAGAAATGTTATCGAATGAGGATCTCTGGAGAGTTATTTCCAGGTTCTTGATATCCTGAACAAAGAGCTGCACGAGACATTCAAAAGCAGTAACAAGAGTAAGATTTATTGGAAGCAAAAGAAGCAAAAGTACACTCCACAGGTGTGAGTGGGCCAATGAGAAGAGCTCACAGCCTTGATGGGGCAGGTGCTGGGTCTCTTAAGGTGCTGGCATTTGGGCACAGTTGGTAACTGGGAATTTCTAGGAGTCTTGGCCCAGTGGGGTGTCTGACTTGGCTCACCCATTGCGAGGGAGAGTTTTGACTGTATGATATTTTTAGAGGCAGTGTCATGGTGTCTAAAGCCTATGGTGATGGGTGGGGCAAAATCACAATTCAAGTGAGGTTGCACAATGGCCAAGGTCATGTACTTTTGGGTTTGAGCACCACTGAGGGTCTTCAGGGGACCCTCAGGTACTTTCTATTGTTTTTCTGGTATTTTGACTTAGTCAGTCTTACTGCATCTGGTTTCTCCATTCTTTGCCCGGTGGCTTTCTGTTGTTTAGTTGTCCTTGCTTTACCTACTACCTCAGCAATGCAGAAAGGAATGAATCAGAATACAAGACCACTGGGACTTAAAAAACAAAAACAAAAACCTCCAGTCTCAGAGCTACAAAAATCTTAAAATTAAGATTTTTACATACTGGGCAACTCTAATCTGAAAATCTGAAATCTGAATTGCTCCAAAATCCAAAAATTGTGAGTGCTGACGTAATGCCACAAGTGGAAAGTTCCATGCCAGAAACTTTGTTTCATGCACAAAATTACTTATAATGCTGTGTAAAATTAGTGTGTAAGTTTTATGAAACATAAAAGATTTTATGAATTGTGTTTCTACTTGGATCCTGTCTTCAATATATCTCCTTATGCATGCATATGTAAACATTCCTAACTCTGAAAAAAAAAATCCAAAATCTAAAGTACTTCTTATCCTAGTATTCAAATATTTCAGGAAGGGATACTCCATCTGTATTAATATTCTTACCAAATATGAGAATTGTATCAATACATTTTCAATGGCTTTACTACTTTGTAGAGTAAAAAAATTAACTTGGTCAGTATTAACTGGATGTTTTCTTATGGCTTATGGCTCTTCCCAGAACATATTATTTGAAAATGTTTAGAAAACTTTGAGTAATATTTTAATGCTTTTACCTATATTTATTTGTGGATCATAAGATCCTAGTGAGATCATGGACACCAATATTACAGTGCAGCCACTTCCTGCCAACATGTATTGACATAATGACTATCTCTAGCCAGGACTCACCACAGTCGATCAAGTCTAATTGGTTTTGGCAACATGTGCAATCTAACTGCATTTACATCGTTGTGATTGAGCTAGTTTGGGTGAATTCCAGGAAGATGTTTTGGTTCTGTGTCTCAATTTGCCAATTGTTTGTTTATATACTTGTCCTGGTTTCCACAGTGTGCATATTTTTACTTCTTTGTCAATTTACTATTGTTATTTCCAGAAACCTAACAGTATCGATCTCACCTTCTCAATCAACAAAACTTTATGGTGCATGTGCCTGGCTCCAGGCACTATGCTGAATCTGATGGCAATTAGGGTCCATCCTGCTTGCCAACTCTAGCTGTTGGTTTCACTGTGTTGAAAAACATACTGAATTCATGCTTAGACTCAGTGGAAAAGAAAGTCGTGATTGATTAGTCATGTCTGCCACAGACACGGGAGGAGGAGTGGCAAAATGTTTGCCACCTTGTGCTAGGAGCTGGGGTGTGTGTGTATGTGTGTGAAGATAATTAGGTCCTATTCCAACAGAGGACAGAAAATTAGGAAGTCATGTGACAAGTTCTATGACATTGGTTTATAGAAAGTTCTGTAGAAATACAGAGAAGAAAGCAACTTCTTTCCCTCCCTTTTTCTCTCTGTGTCTCTCCCTCTCCTGAGACAGTGGACATTTCTTCCCTGCTCTGGGTGTCCTGAGAGTCCACAAGGAGCAGGGTGAGGGTGGTGGGGAGAGCAGCAGGTCCACCAGCATCTGCATGGCCAACACAGGGCCCACAGGTGAATGTGGCCAGTTGACCTTTCAGAGTGCCAGAGAGGCCGTGAAGCCTGGAGACTTGTTGATTAAACTGGAAAACAGCTATTCTTAGTGGCAAGCTGTCATCCAACCTTTTTGAAAAAGGAGGGAAACCACCCAGCCAGGATCTAAAAATACTCAGGCTGAAAAGCAGCTCTGGGCACAGCTTGGACCTGGAGCTTGGCTGGTGGGGAACGAGGGGGACAACAGGAGCGCACAGAGCCACAAACAAATATGACTCTTTAACTATTATTATTTATTATAATTAAAAACTTGAAGGTATTTTTTAGTAGGAATACTAACGGTAAGAACTGCTTTAGACCATTTCCAACACGGAGGACCCTGTTCGGAGCCATGTGTCCTTTACACGCTTGGACCCACAGTGTCTCTGTGGGGTCAGTGATGTTATCGTCATTTAGGGATGAGGAAACTCAGTCTTAGAGTGGAGGAATTTGGGTCACTCTACGCAGCCTGAAGACAAAACTAATTGCAGTTGACCTTTGATTTCGGCCACCCCTCTCCAGCAGTGTGGTTGGTTTGGTGGTGTTTTCCTAGATGTTAGCTACCCTCTTTCAGCTTCTCCTGGGAAAATCTTGATTGTTGGATCTCTCGGGAAAAACATTCAGTGGTTGGGACTTGACTTTGGGTTTCTTGTGGGATTTACGCATCCTGTGTGATGGAGCACAATGAGGCCTGTTTAAATTTTCATGGAGTTGGTGGGCTCTGTCATTGGCCAGGAGAAAAACAAATGTCGCCATATTGTTTATGGATTGGCTTGGCACCAGAAGCCACTGTGGCCTGGTAATCTTTTGCACAGATACCTGGATATACATATATATCTTAAAAGCATGTTGAACATGTTTATAGGATTTATTTTTATTTGGGCCAGTTGCTTTTCCCCTTCCCCCTTGCCCAGTGGAAGGCTAAAAGCTTTGGGACTGTACTCAACAGGGATGCAGTTCTGGCTCATTGGAGGGCCCGGGTGATTTTTTTGCTCTTCTGTGGTTTTATTTCCGAGGACACGGGGAGCGACAGCAGATGATGGATGGAAGGATCTAAGGCTGCCATCTTGAACTGGAAGCCCACACCTCTCATTTCAATTTGTATTTCTTTGGTTCTGATAGTTTTTCCTTAGTGTTCCTGTTTTGTACTTTTGTGGAAAGACCTGGGGACAAGTTAATCAATAAACACCCCCCTACAAACCAACACGTAGAAACGCGATGACACTGGTTTCTTGGTGTGAAAAGGCTGACTGCCACAGCAGAGCCCTTTTCCTAGCAGGGGAAGGGAGGGAGGGAGGAAAAGAAGGAGAAGTGCTTCATTAAGGCTGGTGACAGCAGCAAGTCACAGTCTCCGACCTCGGCCTCTCAAGGGGTCGCGATATGATTAAGAGGGGTGGCACGGGGAATTGCTTTGGACACTCCCCACACTAAGACCTTTCTGCCTCGTGCTCTGTGTGGGCCAGACTGTTGTTGACAGTGGCTCGAGCTGGTTCGCTGTGTCCTCTTCTGGAGTACATTTGTCAGAGGACCGTGACTCACCCAGCCCAAATTAATTGATGGTTGTTCTCTGCAAATAGCCCGGGTGAAGTCTGCGTGAGCACCCTTACTGAGGACTGTTAGCAGTCCCTGCTTACTGGGCGCAGCGGGAGATGGTCCCCATCCGGGAGGGGCTGGAGGTGTGACAAGCGGGTGTGTAGTCCTGGTGTCCAGAATGCAGATGGTGGTCATAACCCCACAGGTGTCAGGGGTTGTAAAAAAAAAAAAAAAGACTGTTTCTTGGTTGACTTCTAAGCTTTCCATACCAAGAAGTAGGAGAAAACCTCTAAAATAAAAATAATTTAATCTTCAGTAGTTTCTATATCAACTGACTTCTTCTTTGTAAGAACCTAGAGGGCCCAAAACACAAAAAGCACCGATTAATTTAGGATATTTAAGTGATTTATGGATAAAAAGGTTGGAAATATCCACAAAGCAGTAGTCTACCCCTCAGTACAGTCTACCTGTTCTCTTACCATCTCCAAGTGATTTTGTCTTCTTAGAAAATGTATTTTTTGAGAAGAGACATAAGATAAAGCCAACGAGGGCATCGATTTGGCCAGGCGTCAATGACTCCAGCACTTCTCATCACATTCTTAGTTCCTGCGTTCCTTTCTTCATTATGCTTTCTCCTTCTTCTCTATCTCTGTCTTTATTTCTCTTACCTCTGTCCTAAAAGAAATACAAAATCCGATCCAAACATTTTGAGGAAAGAAATTGTTTTTACTTGGCAGTTTGTCTCTTCCTGTGTCTAAGACAAAAGAGAAGGAGGCTGAAAAATGTCACCAAATGTCCAGGAAAGGTTTTCTGGATGTCAAGCAGCCATTTCCTCTCACCATGTGAATGAGTTAAGTGTAGAAGAGTAAGAAACATGCAGATTAAATTTCACTTAAAACCCACACATGGTTTTAAAGTGTTGGGAAAATATGCCTGGGGCCAAATCTGATTTGGGTTAAAAAAGGAATTTAGACATGTTGAGTGAAGTTGGGAAAGTTTGGAGGCAACCGGGTGCGTTGCTCATTTTTCCAGCGGGACTGAGAGTCTTGTGTCCCTCCCGGGATGACCAAGAAAGACCCTACTCAAAAGGAAGTGTCCAGAAACACTGACCAGGAGGCCCTGGAGACACGGCACTCTCCAAGCCTTGTGTGAAGGAAGGGTGCCCGAGTCTGGGAACATTCTGGCCACACTAGCAGTCAGCTCTCAGGCAGATGTATTCTTCCAATCATCCAGTGTGGTGCCAATAAATAGTTGAAGAACAGAGCCAGGCCCCATTGTTGTTATTCTGGGATCTCAGAATCCTTCTGGCGGCCCAGTCATCTTCATGGAGCCCAAGCCAGGGGCCTCAAAGTTGGCCTCCCTGCCCTTCCTCCTCTCTCCTCCCCTCTCCTCTCCCTCTCCTCTGCCCTCTTTCCTCCCCTCCCCTCCCCTCCCATGCTCTCCTCTCCTTTCCCTTCCTCTTGTGTTTTCTTTTCTCTTCTCCCCCCCCCGTTTCTCCCCTCCTCTCCTCTCTTCCTTTTCCCTCACACTCTCCCTCCCTCCTTCCTTCCTTCCTTTTTTCTTCTCTTCCTAACTCCCTTCATTTATAGAGCTGGGATCTTGCTATGTTGCTAGCCTGGGTTAGAACTCCTGGGCTCAAGGCATCCTCCTGCCTCAGCCTTCCTATTAGCTGGCACTATAGGTGTGTGCTACCACACTTGGCTCGTATTTCTTTTCATAAACACACAAATGGTTATTCTTTTTTTTTTAATGAGCTGAAGGAAAGATAAGTTTTACTACACTGGCATTTGGCAAAAGCCATTTTAACATTAAAGATGTTCCTTCTGGAGTTCAGAATGACTCTGCACTTCTGAATGTCACTGCACCTTCGCTGGGCTGGTTGAGTTTGCTTTGGCTCTTGCCTCTTGACTCAATTTCTCCCTGTTTCCTGTCCTGGCGGTGGCTTCTCCAGCCTACTCTAACTGGCTGGAGTGCTGGCACGCTCTGTTCTCCATACAGGCTGCCCTTCTCCCTGTGCCCGCAGTGACTGGACAGTAGAGCGGGGCGTTTAGGTCTCGGGACCGCGGGTGTTTGGACGCAGGTTGGTGTCCCAGCGATGAGGTGGTTTCTCCCACGCTGGGTGGCTGGGACAGCATTTGGCATGGCTGGAAGAGTCCATCGCTCCAGTCAGCCATGGCTCATTAAAATGACTGAGCTCACCAGGGATTGGTTTTTCCCAATCTGTGCTGCCCAGAGGGCCATGCGGATAGGGTGGGTCTTTTCCAATGTGTCTGATTTGTCCATGGTCACATGGGTTGGAGAGGGAAGGAAGGTGTGCGAGGCATTTCCCAAAGTTTGCACCTGCAGCCCTTTGCTGGGGCAGTTTCTTACCTTTCCCATCCTGTTGGAAAAAATTTTTAAAAACCTAATTTTTGTAATTTTTGCGTGTTACAAGTTACCAAAAATTGAAGAATTTTGAAACATTTTCTCATCTCCTACCTGATGCATGCTACTTACTTCTAATTAATTCTGTAAGCATGATTTGTCAGTAAGTATATTAAAAATTATATAGTTTATCACATTTAGTTGGGAAACATAATTCTGAAGTATAGATGGAACTTTAGTTATGTATTAGCGTGGATGATAAGCAAAACCTGCCTTTGAGACCTAACGCTTGGAATTCCTGCATTTTGCATTTAAAAATCAACTGATGGGAGAATTTTGGGTTACATTTCTAAGTGTTGACATCAAAAGATTTAAGCTACCTGCCCTTGTTTCTCCAAAGTATTCCATTGCGAGAGGGGATATCTTCACGTTCAGTAATGAAAGAGGTGAACTGGGTACAATTCTCATGGGTTTCTTCCTTTAGCACCGGCATCTGAAATATTGGAGTTAGCTTGAAACACTAAGAATTTTGATCAGATAAATGAAATTTAGAGATTAGGCTCAGAAAATCAAGGAGCGAAGTAGCAGAATCATCATTTTTAAGCTGCTTCCTTAGAAGACAGCTTCTAAAATG
This sequence comes from Hystrix cristata, assembly GCA_004026905.1. Lineage (NCBI taxonomy): Eukaryota > Metazoa > Chordata > Mammalia > Rodentia > Hystricidae > Hystrix > Hystrix cristata. The sequence continues at coordinate 33,155 of PVJO010010115.1, forward strand.
GCCTCCTTGCCCTTTATTGCGGACTGATCTTAGTGACTTGCTTCTAATGCAGAAAGAGATGGGCTTTTACTCTCAGGAATCAGTTATAAAAGACTGACCTCCATTTTGCCCTGTTTCTTCCTCTTTTTCCTCACTTGGTCAGATTGATAAGGCTAGCTGCCTTGTTGAGAGCACCCTCGGGGCAGCTTCTGGCCAACATCCGGTGAGGATCTGAGGTCCTGAATCCAACATCTGGCGAGGATCTTAGGTCCTAAACCCAACATCCGGTGAGGAGCTGAGGTCCTAAACCCAACATCCGGTGAGGAGCTGAGGTCCTAAACCCAACATCCGGTGAGGAGCTGAGGTCCTAAACCCAACATCCAGTGAGGAACTGAGACCTTACGTCCAACATCCCGTGAAGAGCTGAGCCCTGCCAACAACCACAAGGTGAGCTTGGACGTGAATGCCTCCCGTTGGTAGGCCTTCAAGTGACCACACCTCTGGTTGACATCTCCGTTGCAGCCCATGAGACACCTTAAGCCAGAATTCAAGCTTAATGCACAAAAATAATGTGAAATAATAAGTATCGTTTTAATCTAGTATGGTTTGTGGTAACTTGTAGGCTGTGATAATCAGTACACCTTGTTATCTCACTAACCATTATGCTCCTGGCCCTTGACCATTGGGTGTATCCTAAGGGGCGCATGAGTATCAGTGGCACTGTATTGGAAATACAAAGATTTCACTTGAAGCAGCCTGCCAGCTAGAGCATGCAACTGAGTGGCAACCCATCCAATGGCTGGAACCACAGATGTGCTTAGCTGTTCTCTCGTTTCCATTGAATACATACAAGGAGGCCTCAAAAGACTTGTTTGTTTTAAAGAGAAAATAAGTTCATTTCTTTGGTTGATTTAAAAAGATGCCGTTGCCACCTTTCCTGATGAGAATCTGGGTGGCGGAGGAGGGGATGAAAGAGCACCCAGCTGGCAGGGAAAGAGAATATGGAGGTTCCTGGAGGAGGTCTTGATGGGTCAGGACTGGATACAGCAAGTCTCTTCTGCTCACATTTGACTGGCCAGAATTCAGTCACATGGCCAGAACACCTGCAGGGGAAGCTGGAAAGTATAGTCTAGTTTTGCATTCCTTTGCAGAAGGAAGAAGAGGCAGATTTTGGCAACACACAGTATTATCTACCAAAGCGATGACCTCTTAATACCACTCCATGAAGTTTAGTTGCTCACTTACAATATAGAGGCATTACACTAAACATTAAAGATACAAATGCGGGCCGGGGGGGAAGTATAGTCCTTGTCTTCAAAAACATCACAATCTAGCTAAAAGAACCTGTTTGATAAAAAGATGATTTGGAAGTGAAATCTGAGGCCAGCTCCCACTGTCCCCATGTGAAAAACCGCTTCTACACACAGTTCTGTCCATGGGCAGAATAGTACAAACTAATCCCAGGGAGATTATCCTCAAAGCGGGAGGCCACAAAACTGCTCCCTTGCAAACTCTGCTTGTCAGAAATTATGGAGAGGGCAAAACCTCTTCATCCCCTAGTGGAAAATTTGTGACTGTGAGTTTCTAGGTGGCACGTGTGAGAACCAATTGAGCCAGCATTCAGAGACCCCAGCGACCTCCACTTACAGGAATAACATTGTCCTGGGTGGTTTTCGATATTTCTGCCAAGAATTTGGGGAACAGAGTGTAAATTGGAACAAATTCTAAGGAAAAATGATTTGACACTATAATCAAAAGTCAAAATAGACTAAAACCCAAAAGATCTAAGAGTTTTCTTCTTTTGAACATGTGCACTGCACAAGAATGTTCATCATAGCACTGTTTGTTATAGAAAAACCTGGAAACATTATATATACCCACCAGTGGCAGGATAAATTATGGTCTAATCACCCAACAGAATATTGTACAGTCATGAATGTGAACAAATTCTAACCTCATACATTAACATGAGTGCATCTCAGAAATATAATGTTGAGTGCAAAATGCAAGTCATACAGGAATATGTAGCAATCTCTAAGGATGAGTGAATTTATATAGGGCTTAATTTATATAGATTTAAAAAGCATACAGCACTAAACAATGTAGTGTTTTGGAATATGTGGGTGGCACGTATGTTGCCATGTAGGTAGAGTCACAGCAGCACTGCCATCTACTCAGGAAGGGAGTGGGTGATGTGGACAGAGGTGGGTCAGGTCTCCATTCCTCCATCTCCATCTGTTCTTGACCCTGACCTTCAGGAAAACGAACAGCCTTGGCCTTTCTGCCCCTCCTGCCTCTCATGGCAACTCTGGCATTGTAGTACAGGGCCATCCAATGTTCAGAGAGGGAGATGCGTGAAAGGCTTGAGAGAGAAAAAGAGATCAGGTTCCCCGGCCTGACCTATATGACAAAAAACTGCATATGTGAACCAGGCAAGCTGTGTTGAGCAACTATTATACCATTCTTCCTCTGTAAAGCTGTTCCTTGGGGTTGGGGATGTAGCTCAGTGGTTAGAGTGCTTGCCTTGCAAGCACAAGGCCCTGAGTTCGATCCTTAGCACCAAAAAGAAAAAAGAATGTAAAGCTGTTCCTTGTATTCATCTCATTTCATCCTCACAGCCCTGCAAGTTGTGTGGTTGTTCCCATTTTATAGATAAGATGTGTGATGTACAAGGAAGCTAAGGATTTACCCGAGGTTACTATGATGGGGATGGGTACTTTGGTTTCAGCCTCTAAATATGAAGTGTGATAAAAAATATAGTGAGTGTTTAAAAATAAAAAAATTATCACAGTAAACAACACATTGCCATTAATCCCCCACAAAATACTCCCCTCAGTTCAAACACACTGATCCCATCATTCTTGCCACTTTCCGGAGCAGTTCTGGAAGTCTTCTTTTGTGAGTGTCTTTTCATGGCTGCTTTGGTATCCTGAATTGATTAATAATGTTTATGGCAATTTCTGTCAAATAAGCACACTATAGTGTGTCCCCATCCACCTTACCCTCTAGATCTGTCACTTCCAGCTCTTCCCCGAAGTTGAAATGACCATAAAAGGTGAATGTTTTGAACTTATTTGGGACACAAGGCAGTGATGACAGAGCAACTAAGACCCCGAGGAAAGAGGACTCTCAGAACTGCTTCAGAAAGTGGCAAGAATGATGGGATCGGTGTGTTGGAAGCGAGGGGGAGGATTTTGAAGGTGATTAGTGTCAATGTGTCTTTTACTGCTTCTTAAAAAATTATAACACTTACCATATCTTCCAATCACACCTCGTACACAGTTGCAGAAGTCCAGGAAACATACCTCAAAAATCAAGTGGGACCTGACCTCATCTAAAGCATTGTCCCTGTAAAAACCCCGTTTCAGCCTGGCAACCCCCTCCCCATGTTAATTTAATGTTTTGCTCCAGGGTGCATCGGGTGGAAGACAAACAGGTCTGCAGCACTCTCCCTGCACTGGCCTTGAAGGCCCATGCCGTTGAGCAGGTGGCTTGGTGTTGCAGATGTGGTTGGATTTGCACATGTGGCACACATTAGTCCGTGGGCAGGACATGCTATTACACAGTTCTAATGAAATTTGGGTTTGCTGCAATTTTAATAAACCATCCAAGGGAGCCAGATTCCTGGCGTTTTGTTGGCAGTAAGGGCCTGGAAGATATAGAAAAATTCCTATCATCATGATGGATTAGGTTATTTTCATCTTGTACAAAGTTACTCGCAGTTGAAAGGTTGGACAAGATAGCTCTTGATTAAATGAAAATTGTGTCTGACAAGTACATAAATTATGTAGTGGAGCAGCAGAAAAATTGGAACGTGCTTTTATTAGCTCAGTCCCCTTAATGGTTTAGCACAGAGCGAGATCCTTTTCCTACCTCTCAAGTGTATCAATAGCGGCGCTGTTGGGGCACTTCAAGGATTGAGTTGGGTTTGGGGATTGAGTTTTGGAAATGAGTTTTCCCACTTTGGTTATTGTCATTTTCATCCTTGTAGCTGTATCTCTTTATTTTGTGCTTCTTCATCCCTATGGGACCTTCCCTGCCGTATCCACACCCGAGAGTCCCATTTGTGTATTTTATGGGGTATTTGCTTGTGAGTTGCCCTCCCCATCCTCATCCATCCACCCCACATTTCTGGACTGGAGCTCTTGACTCAAATATTTGGAATAAATGCTTAATATTTGCAAGAGTGCGGAACTGGCAGAAACTGTTCAGATGAAGCTTAAAACTCTGTGATCACTGAGGCCTGGAGGAGTTGCTCTGGTGGGAATTTAGTCTCCCGTCTAGGAGACAAGCTGGGTTTAGGATGCAGGGTTCGCAAAGGCCCCTCTCACTGCAGGCTTGACTGGCCCCCTGGCAGGACACTGCAACCCTCTTTCTTCGTATGTTCTTTGAGAGATTCTCCGTTCCTCTTTCCTTTGGTGACTGGACCTGTCAAAAATTGTGCCCAGACTTACTGATTCTCAGAAACAAGAGAAAAACACCCCCAGCTGTCTGGAACTCTGAAGTCTGGTGGAATCATTCCCTTCTCCCAGGGCTGTCACCCGAGGCAGTCCTCAGTGGGAACCTCCATCTCCCTGGCCTGCGACCCCGGCAGGAAGGAGCTTCCCTGGATGCTGTTGCCTAGGTAAAATGGCACCTTGCTTTACACACCTTCTTGATGAAGAGTAGGGAAGAGGTTGCCCTTGGCAACCAGCAAAATGACAGAGGGGCCTAGTGAGGACAGAGGGGTAGGAAAAGACAGAGCAGAGGGGACTGGGAAGATGAAGCCTGCAGGTGCCTAAAAGGGGCTTACATGTCCAGGAACAAATGAAAAGCAAAACCAAAAGCAGTAACAGAGACTCAGCGAAGCCTCGTATCTCATCCTGTGTCTGGGGTGTGTCTGTGGCCACTAGGCAGACTATACCACAGGCTGACCCTTTGTAATCCAAAAACCTAAATCAAAATGCTCCAAAGTCTGAGTTTTTCAAGGTTCTACACGACGCCACAAGTGAGAAATTCTACACCATGAAACCCTGTTCTGTACATGAAATTATTTAAAATAGGGTATAAAGTTACCTCCAGGCTATATGTACAAGGTGTATATGAAACATAAATGAATTTTGAATTTAGATTTGGGTTTCATCCCCACAGTATCTCATTATATACATGCACATATTCCAAAATCCAAAAGTCCTAGATCAGAAGCATTGTGGATGAGGTGTACGCGACCAACTCTTTGGACCTTGATAGAGTTGGTTTCTCAGATATTTAGAATTTCCTAGTTTTCATTCTTGTTTTATTGAATTTTGGAAGAAAGATGGGCCAATTCTCAGCCTCCAAGTTTGTACGAAAATCTAAAATTTTAAACATTTTCCTGCTTTTTTACTCTCGGTTCTAGGCTCAAAGAGGTTGCTGTTCCTATGACCTGGGTGCTGCTCCGATAATTGCTCTGAAACACGGTACCAGCAATGTGGGCCTTGACCGCGGCGGGTGTTTTTTGCGATGGCTCTTTCCTCTCTTTGCAATTTGTGGTTGGACCGTCTTGGGGGCCTGACTGTCTTTAATCGTTTAAGTCATCTTGTGAAGTCTCCTGAGGTTCTGTCGCCTGCTTGCCCAGCTGGGCTCAGCTGCTGTCTAAGCTGCTGTCGCGTTCTCATCGCTAGCTGTCAACGGTGTGTCTCCCTGGGTCTCATTTCTGAGTCCTCCCTTCCGTTCTTTACTGTTCACATCCTCACATGTGTGTTCTGCAGAAAGCTGTGAGCAGGGGGGGAGTTGGGTTTGCGCAAACAAGAAAGAAAAGCCTGCCCTTCTTCTAGTCGATGTGGGTTTTTATTTTCTTTTCCTTTCTTTTCTTTCTTTCTTTTTTGTGCTGGAGTTGAACCCAGGGGCTTCACACTGGGCTACAGCCCCAGTCCTTTTTTATTTTTTGTTTTGAGACAGGTCCTCGCTAAATTGCTAAATTACTCAGGCTGGACTTGAATTTGCAACCCTCCTGATTCAGCTTCCCAGAGCTAGGATTATAGTCGTGCACCACCATACCTGCCGCTTAGTGTCCCTTATTGTGGAAACACACACAGCAGAAGGAGAAGATGGAAGATGAGAAGGAGGTAAATCCAAAAGGGTAAGAAGAAGGGCAGCTGTAGAAAAGGAAGAGAATCTGAAATTCCTGGGGTGGGAGGGAGAGGGGAAGACCATCCTGTACAGAGAGGGTGAGACAAACCTCAGGGAAGCAGGGGTGGGGCTGAGAGGATTTCTCATCATTTACTGTGCCTGCTCTTGTCCCGTACAGAGTGGCTCTGGGCTTGACTGTGGTGGGCAGGAAGAAGGACAAAGGATGGCACTAGGGGGGGAGGGTTCTTAGCCTTGGCTGGACATTAAAATAATTTGAATTGAAAAACAAAACAAAACAAAAACCAACATTCATGGGCTCTACTCTTAACCAGTGCTTCTCCAATTTGTGCATGAGAATCATCCAAGAATCTTGTTGAAATACGAGGTCAATTTCAAATAACAACTGGATGAGTTGGGTGCTGCATGGGTCTGGAATTCTGGATGTCTAGCAAGCTGCTAGGTGATGCTATTGCTGCTGGATTGAGGAGCAAGGATCAGAACAATTCAATCATAATTTCTTGAAACTAGATCTGAGTCATTCATGTTGCAAAAGTCCCTCCGGGGTTTTGGGGTTGAGAACACTGCCTTGTAGCCCAATAAAAGATGGGGGCGGAGTTTGTAGGAACGTAAAGGAGACACCATGATGAAAATTCACCCACTGATGAGTGTGACTGGTGGTCTGAGAGGGATCACTTTTTTGTGGAATCAGCAGAAGGGTTTCAACCTTTGCTTGGAGACACCAGGGGATAATCCCTCATGGCAGGCGACATTGGCCTCTCTCTGGAGAAGCCATGTTGATCACCCTGTAGCTTCAGAATACTCCCACCTAGGTCCAAATCTGAGACTTCTGAGGTCAGCGAGTCCCCTGGGGACTCACCAAGCTCTCCTCACTGCGGGTCCTTTTAGTTACTGTGGTTCTCTTTTGGAGGTGATCCTAGGGGATATATTTTAGACTTCAAAGACTTGAACCCTCAAAATGGTCCAGAAAATTCTGGGTCAAATGCGTGAGATAGTGTCTAGCTAATGGGAGAAGAAATTACAGCTAGAACTTTTAGCTCAGAACTCCAAGAACTCAAACTAACCAGAATTCAAATGACAAGACTTTGGGAGGAGGAGGAGGAGGAAGCAAACACACTAGAGAAAATTCAAGCCATGTGGCTGGGTAGGAGTTAGTCTGTGGCTCACTGAACGTCCATCCAACTTCTTTAGTCGAGCATCCATGTCTGATTTTCCAATGTCCTAGTACTTGCCTCGTCAACATACCATTTTTATTCTTCAAGCAATGTAAAGAATTGGCTTGAGTAGTATACCCTTGTTTGTTTGGCTGCCCAGACCTAACGGGGCTTCTCTGGAAGCCAGAATTCAGTCTGCCACCTTCATCGTTTCCTTGGACCCCATAAGTCATTCTCATTTTGATTGCCCTGTCATTCTGTGACTTTGGATAATAGGCCATTATCCTGGGAATTACTGTTCTATTTTATTAGTAAGAGCCAGGAATATTTACTGCAATGAAGCTCTGCGAGATTTGCAAGTGGAGCGCTCGTGTCTTGTGTGAAATGTGACTCGGTGGCTACCCCGTGTGATGGATGAGACACAAGCTGCCTCCCTCCCGGGCCGGTAGGTGAGGTCCCTCCCGATTCTGGCTCAGCCGACAATAGATGCAGATTAAAATTTTTTCACTTTGGCTACACAAGGAAGGCTACTGTGAAGTACAGCATATTTCAAGGTAATCAGTCTTAGTATTTACCATGTTATAGGAAATACGATAAATGGAGATTTGAATTAAATTGAATTTAATCATCCTTAAATACACACTGTAGTTGAAACCAGGTTAACGAGTGTTATCTAATAAAGAAATCCTTGGTGAGAATCAGTTAAGAATGACTATAATTAGTGATCGTTGATCATTGTCAATTTAAACCCTTTGGTATTCCTAAAGTACTTAGAAATGCTTAAAAAGTGGTTGTCCTCTTAAGAGCTTTAAAAACATTTTCTCTACAGTCTTGTTGACACAGTTAATTAACAGTTAGAACAATAGACACAAAGCTTTCTTCCCAACTTTCACAGAAGTAAACCTCAGTCACAACACAATTATTTCCCAAATTCCACCCTGTGAAAGGCAGGTGAAGGGGTGAGGTGAGGTGCATGATTGTGAGAAAACATTCACTCCGCACATCTCCCCACCCTCCAGCCTTGCTCCACCGATGGTTTTTGTTCAAAAATGTTTCAAATTTCATTTTCCCCATGGAACTGTTTTTACTTACAATATCTCTGACATGCCAGTCTCGATCCCAAGTCAGCTGTTAAGTGGGGAGCTCTATTTTTCTCCTGGCCACTGTTCCCCACAAGGGACGTCAGTAGGAACATCCTCTCTGTGGCCCAGGCTTCAAAATATAAACAACCTCACAGGCCAAACCACCTGTAAGGGAGGCAACGGCCGCATGTTTTCACACATCCAAGTGTATGTTAAAGGTATGTACAGGTTTGTTGGTGACAGTCTGTTGTAAAACAGAGAAGGCAAGAAGAGTTGAAAAGGGGGCTTTAGTTGGACTGTGGGGTGAGCAGAATCTTCTAGAAATCTCCATGGCTGTGGTGAGGGCTGCGGCCCGCCTGTTCTTCTCCAGGCAGAATTTCATGCTTGTCCCTTTCTTGGACATGAGTCAGCTGTGCTGGGACGGGCCACTTTACCACTTGGCTGCCAAACATTCAGGGCCTTCGCCAACCGTGGGGGAGACGCTGAGCTTTGCCCCAGCTGGGTTCTCTCGTCCACAGAGCAGAGGGGAGGAAGGAGGCTGTACTACAGCTGGGGCCAGCACAGATCCTAAAGATGTGACTGTTGCCCTTGTGTAAAAATCCTGAAGAAAAACAAAAGAGGAGAAGAGACAGTTGTAAGATTAAAGTTGGATTTCAACTCACCTTGACTTTTTTTTTTTTTTGGTGCTGGGGATTGAACTCAGGGCCTTGAGCTTGCTAGGTGAGTCCTCTACTACTGAACTAAATCCCCAACCACAACTCACCTTGACTTTTCTTTGCCAGCAAATGCACCGATTTCAGGGAAGGTGCTCAAAGCGGGCACCCAAGCAGCGATCCTCAAGTGTGGTCCCGGACCCGCAGCACCAACATCTTCTGGAAAATTCGTGTGTTTTCTGGCCCCTCCCCAGACCGAGGGCATCGCACACATGGAACTAAGGCCTAGCAGCCGGTGTTTAACCGGCTCTTTGGGGGATTCTGTTGCAGTAGGAGTTGGAGAAATGTTGGTTCCAAAGTATATTACGATCCGGGTTCGAGTCCTCTGTTGTATACTGGCAGTGGGGTCTTTGACTGATTGACTGATTAATTGATTCAGCTGTACTGGGGATTGAACTCAGGGACTTTCACATATTAGGCAAGCACTCTGCCACTAAGCTGCATCCCTATTCCTTTTTATTGTATTTTAAGACAGAGTCTTGCGAAGTTGCCCAGGCTGGTCTTGAACTTGGTGATCTTTCAGCCTCAGCTTCCTCAGTAGCTGAGATTATAGATATGCACCATTGTGCCTGGAGGGATCTTAGATTTCGAGTCTCAGTGCCCACATCTATAAGGTGGAGATAACACATGTCATTCATTCACGCAACAGATACGTGTGTTTGGCTGCGGGGACGCACTACAAGTGAAAGTAGAAAAGACTTGACTTGAGAGAGCTTAGAGCCTGGTGGGGGAGACAGGCACTGAGCAAACAGTCACAAAACAAAAGTACAATGTTCAGCTGTCGTCTATGTTCTGAGGGCAAGAATCATAGTCTCTGAGAGGGAGGGAAGGGGAAGTAAAAAGAATTAAGATGTGTTATGTACGTGTGTCAACTCCTCACAATGAATATAATCTTATGTGCTGCAAACATGTACTAATACAAATTTAAAATATTAGAGTTTGGAGCAGGAACAATTGGCCTTGCTGGGGGCTTAGAAAAGTTTCCCTAAGACCTTCGAGCCAGACCCCTCAGTGGAAGGATGAGGAGGTGTCGGGCGAGGTGTCGGGTGGCAGGTGGTGGGCGGGCCGGCCAAGTGGGGCAGGTGGTGAGAAGGGCGGGCGTGCAGTCCACCTGCCCAGGCCCGGGGGGAGAGCGCCACAGGGCTGGGCAACCGGGGGTCCCTGAGTCTGCCTGCTCACTTGGCCACCAGGGAGCTTCAGAGAAATACTGACATCCGGGCCACACCAGAGAGATTATGATTCGGCTTCACTGTGAAAGATCTCAGGCGATCGTGACTTGGGACAAGTGGGGACCATTGAAGTGGGTGAAGTCTGGAAGGCCCGGAGCCCTGAATGGGGAGCAGCATGGAGCGAGGAGGCAAGGCCACCCCGTGAGGCTGGGTGGTTGGAAGGGGTCTGGGTCTCTCTCCTGAGGGCGGAAGGTGCTCTGACAGGCTGTAAGTGGGGAGATGGACAGAGAGGAGCTGTGCTTTACAAATCTCCTGCTGGTGGCTGGGTAGAAAGTGAACAGGGTGCGCTGGGATGGGGTCACTTGGAGGAGAAGATAAAGACACATGGAGATCACTGGGCAGGCTCTGTACAGAGGACAGAGGACGTAGGGAGTCTGCGATGGCCCTCGACTCCTGACCCGCTGATGTGTGGGTGTCAGAAGAGGAGCAGGTTTGGGGAGAATCCTGAGTTTGACCTTGATGTATGGAGCTCACTGCAAATGACAAAACCCAAAAGAAACACAGCTTCATTCGGCAGGGAGCGAAGGATGTCAGGGCAGCTGGTCTAGGGCTGGAATGCTGGCTCCCACTCTGCCGCCTTTCTGCTTCCCTTTGTGGCTTTGTCATCACTGGTGGTCACTACCCTGCAGCTTCTCATCCTCACTGCAGATGGGAGCAGAGGGAGGTGAGTGAGGCTGTGCAGAGGAAGTGGGAGGCTGCCTCAGGAAAGGCCAAGCTCTCCCCCAGACCCTCGACTGTGCGCAGGCCACGCCTACCGGAAAGGCAGTCTGGGAGCTCATGCACCCTGGACCAAAGTGAGGTCCTGTTTGTAAGGCATAAAGAGAGAGGATGCTGAGTGCCAGGAAGAACTGGTGCGTAGGTCACTGAGCATCGCTGCCTCTGTGGCTCTCGCGGGGCAGGAGCCCTTCGTGGCCATGACAGAAGAATGGCGTGGGCATCCTTCCCAGTAGAAAGGGGGAGTTTGTTTGTTGGTGGCCCCTGCCGATGCCCCAGGGAAGTGTGTCCAAGGTAAACACATCAGCAGTCTTGGCGTTGGGCTCCTTCTTATGACTCTGGGGTGTATCCATCTCTGGTTAGTTGATCGTGCGACTTGAATCTGATGTAGAGACAATCATGAACAATGAGCATCTTTAGTGTCTACTGTGGTAGGTGCTGTGTTACACAGCCGAGGCACCGTGTATGGGTGTGCGTGCCCACGCTCACTCATAGGTGTATGTGGTAGCCTGCAAAACTGGCCCAGAATTCCTCCCATGCCGCTTTGGCGCCTGTTTGTGATATGACTGTTCCGATCTCCCCATCAGGAACGGGAGTCTGTTTCTCTAGCTCCTGTCAATCTGGTCTTGATCGTGTGCTATTAGCAAATGTGATGGTAAGGACAGGGCTACAGAAACGTGTGTGCATGTAGCTCGCCCTCTTGTTGGGCTTGGGAATCCTGGAGACACACACAGGCCACCCTGCTGGACACAGAGTTTACTTGGTCACCTCAGATGCTGTCAAGCCAACATCAGATGCGTCAATAAGGCCATCTTGGGCCACCATCTGGTCACAGCTGTGCCCATTTTGTCTGGAAACACCACCCACTTTACACAGGATCGTGAGGATCAATGAGTGTTGTTTAGTTACTAAGCTGTGGGGCGACTTGTTACACAGCAGAAGCTAAGCAATACATGAATATCTCCTAATTTTTATGATTTTTACTGGGAGACAGTATTGGACAGAAGTTTTAGGGTTACAGAGTCTTGATGTCCTGAGTTCAAAATCTACATTACACACTTCCCAGCTGTGAGGCTTGTTGGCTCCAGCTAAGTGCTGACCTCAGAGGGAAGGGAGTGAGGGGTTGAAAACTCTGCATGGTAGCTGGCCCCTGGCAGACACTCAACAGCGTTCTGTATGGTTATGGGCGTGGTATTGTGAGTGATATTCGTTTTCCTTGCTTAGGAAATAAATACTCATGATCGTACAGCTTTTGGTGGGTTAGGGTTGGTTGTAAGGCAAATTCCACTGTGTTCTCTCAACATTCACATCTTATCTCAGGGAAGTGTTTAATCATGGAAACAAGCAAAGGCAGGCTGTGAGGAGGAAAAGTTACAAAAGAGAAGGAGGAGCTGATCAGGAGGAGCCACAGAATTAGCTCCTTCCATCTAGCTGGAAGTCAAAGACAGAATAACGTAGGTAAGAAGGCGAGGCCCGTCGGGCGGCAGGCTGCAGGTCCTGGAATGCCAGGGTCGGCTCCCCGCTGTCCCTTCTTCCAGCCTGGCTCGCCATGTCACCTTCCCTTCCTCCCTTGCCGGGCCATAATCCCTCTTGCAGTGCTCAGAGAGTGAGATGCTTCATCAGATGGTGAGCTTTACGCCAGAGCCTGACTGCAAGGGTGTGTTTTGGAGTGGGGCTTGTCAATCAAATGCTGCCATTTTGAACTTTTCCCTTCCCAGGTGACTCTTGGAAGAAGTTTCTAGCAGCCTGAGGCCATTTGTTTGTCCCTTTATTCTGCCCCATTTGGCTGGATGCATCTTGCTCCACGCTCTGGCCTTGCCTCCCCCACCGCCCCACCATTTTGAATGACATCTTCATCACAGTGGGGAGGTGCCTGCTCAGCAGAGCCATCAAACTCTTGGAGTCCTGACTTCCTGGCCTGCTCCCAATTACCCAGAATCTGTCAGCTTAGTGAGGAATGTGACTACCTATCAACACCTCTTAGTTGTGTCTCTCTGTCCCGTTTCTCTGCCCGGGCCTGGCTGGTCCTCCACTGCCCACACTCTCTACAGAGCCTCCTGGTCTCACAGGAGTGTGCTCCAGTGCCTGGTGGGGTAAAGGCAGTAAGTACCATTTTGTTTCAAATCTGGCCCACTGATGGGAGCCGTCTGGGCTGTGAGCTACCAGCAATCTCCAGAGTCCTCTTGGGTTGCCACACATCCTGATGGAGGACTGTCTGCAGGTTTTTAATCACCAGACTTTGCCGTCATCAGGAAGGACATTAAATCAGGCTGGCTGATTGCCAAGGAGATGTTGGCCCTTTCAGGCTGGAGAGGAGGGGACCATTCTCTCTTCAAGTTGTCAATCTTGTTCTTTTCTTGGAGCACAGAACCATCTTTAAAAACTAGAACCAAACCCAAACAGAAGAAAACAAGTGAGTCAGGAGTGGAACTGACAAATGATGCCTAGAGGAAAGGAGGGAGGAGCAGCCAGGCTCCTAAATAGCGCTCTTGTGTATTTGGGGCTTTGGCACTTTGGAATTTGACAAAAGAAGAGTTTGCTGTCTAAGCATCAAAGTTGAAATGGGCCTCCAGAATGAGAAAGGAATTTCTCTGGGTGTAATGAGTCTCTGCTGTTCTCAGCCTCAGAAGTCCCAGGGCCCTGAAGAATTTCAGGCTGATGTGTCAGGCATATTTTGGGCTGGAGCCCAAGCAGAGTGTACTGGGAAGTTCTCTAGGACCCCGATCCCGGCAAGCAGGGGACTGTTACTTGGGCTTGCTGCACTGGGCTCATTCTGTGGAGCTGAGGCCAGCACATGTGTGGTGGTCTTCCAAGGTCCCCAGTCCCCGTCTACCGCTGTGGTCAGCCTGTCTGCAAGTCTAGGTATCCTGTTTTCTCTCCTACTTCCTCCACTGCTCGGTAAGAGTCCAGACAAGTAGGCTATGTCTTGTTTGTCCCTTACTTGAGGGATGGATCCAATTTTGTCTCTCCGCCATCAGATTATACCTTGGCCTCACCTTCAAATCAAATGAGCTTCTCAGACTGAAAGCAAAATGTTTCCTGACTGTAGGGCCCAAAGATGGACCCAGGCTGAAGCCTTTAGGCTAGTAGTTCTCTGCCTTGGCCTCACAGAAGAGTTAGAGGGGGACATTTTAACAATACAAGGGCCCGGTCCCAATTAGAGCATTTAAAACAAACTCCCTGGAGTTATGAGCCGGGTTTCAATACTTTTTGAATGCTCCCCTGTTGCTATAACATGCTGCTTTGTTTGAAAACTATTACCTTAGATAAATGGCAAACAATACTATTTACTTGAGAGCTATTCAGATCAAATAAAAATAATTATAGGCAGGTTTTAAAAAAAATCCAAAATAAATGTAAAGATAGTTTTGATCTCAGTGGAATCATTCATTCAGACATCATTGCCTAGCAGGTGTTGAGCCACACTCTAAGGATACCAAGGTGAGCAAAGAGGTGTAGGTACAGCTCTAGGAGCTGTAGCTACTTTGCCTGGTAGCAGAGATGTGGCATTTAAAGCTGGTGGGTGTCAAAGATGAAGGAAGGAAAGTGCCAAGAGATTAGTTATTCTTCAGGATTACGGGAAGTAGGGGATGGGGTCAGGGAAAGATTCCCCGGGGAGACATGTTCACGGAAGTGAGAGATGCATGGACTTCCCTGGGGGAGGAGGGCGAAGCACAGCACAGGCAGAGAACAGAGGAGCCTGTCATCTTTGAAGATCCAACAAAGGGCCTGTTCCATCCCAGCCAGGGCACCCAAGGGCGGAGTGTCTGGAGATGCTGCTCAACAGGAAACCAGGGGCCCAGGTATCCATCTGAGCTTTCCTGACACCACCCTGAGCTGCAGGTGGATCGTGCAGGACTGAAAGGGTCAGATGTGCTGGCCAGAGGATTCACCCTGGCTGGAGCAGGGAGACCGGAGCTCTGTTGGGGCAGGAGCAGAAGAGGGACCTGCTTGGAGGCAGAATAGTCCAGGCAACAAGATGGTGTCTTAGGTCAGAGGGAGGAGAAGAGTTTGAAAGCTTTGTACAGGTAGGATGGACTCAAGATTTCCAGCTGGATCTGGGCATGAAATGTGGTGTCAGTCATAACTTCCTGGTTGTAAGTTGTGAACTGAGTGCTGAGTCATGAATTCTGGGTGCTAAGTCATGGGGTAAGTGCTGTGCCATAACTTCCTGGGTGCTGAGTCATATGCTGAGTCATGAATTCTGAGTGCTGAGTCATGGGCTGAGCCCTGAGTCCTGACCACTGGTGCTGAATTGTACAAGGCCTTGCAATTGGCAGAGTTGAGGTGGCAAAGCGTGTGTATGTGTGTGTGTGTGCGCGCATGCGCACGTGCGTGCATTTGTATGTCTGAGATGTGTGCATGTTAATTATGAGCCCAGTTTGTGATCATTGTAATAGATTAAAATAAAAAAAATAGAATTTTTGTTTAGTTATAAAGTACTGATATGTGGACATTTTTGAGAGGAACAAGGAGGAAGATACCTTTAAAAATCTTTTGATAAAAATTGCACACACGTACTCAATCATGTACAACATGTTGTTTTGAAGTATTCACACACTGTGGAATGGCACATTCAAGCTAATGTATGCATGAGCTCACAGACTATTTATTTATTTTGGTAAGAACACTTATAATCTTTTCTTAATGTTTCTCAAGAATATAATACAGTGTTATTAGCAGTAGTTACCATGTCGGACAACAGGTCTCTTGAACTTATTCCTTGTGTCTAAATAAAACTTTGTGTCCTTTGACCAGCATCTCACCCACCTCTCTGTACCCAGTAACCACTGTTCTAACTATGTTCTGGGAATTCGACTCTTTGGATTCCACACATGAGAGAGGCTATGAGGTTTGTCTTTCTGTGCCTGGCTTATTTCACATAACATAAGGTCCTCCGGGTTTGTCCACATGGAGGAGAGTTTTCTAATCTTCTATCCTTGCCTTTGTGTAGAGTCTCCAGTCAACTGGGTGGTTTCCATCACTTTGCCATCCATCTGTCCTATGGGGACAGGCATCCACATCACCACAGTTATCAGAGAGGGGGCCAAGACTTGGAGAGGTAAAGGCTCTTTGCTAACACGCCACAGAAGGCCCGGAAGTCTGTCAGAATCAGTCCCTTCCTCGGCTTCCGTTTGCTGTGTGGGGTAGCTTCTAGCTGCCAGAGGGCACTGAGCCAAAGCTGGTGCCTGAATGGAAGATGTGTGATGCTTGCCCTTGTGGGCGGGACTGAGCAGGCCCAGCCCCAGTTCTGCCACCAGGGGTGGTAGGGTTGGTTCCGGTGGCTTCTGGGTGCCCAGGTCTTGATGGCTCCTGCCCTCAGTTGCCAGTGGGGGCACAGAGCTGCCCATTCCCATTCCCTCTTCTCTTGGGAGGGTCCTCCTGGGGGTGTTGGCCTTGAGTCCTCTGCTTTGTGACCGGGAATCTCGGCAGTCTAGGACATCGTTGCCTCGAGCTCAAGGGCCCACCTTCCTTAGCTGGCTTAGGCGCTGGCTCCTTGTGTCAAATCCTGGTGTTGGCCTTGGACTTCTCTACTCCAGTTCATCCCTCTTGACCATCAGGCCACGGTCCCCCTCCAAGGCAGGCCGGACAGAGTCCAGCGTGGACAGAGTCCACTGATTGTTAGAGAAACTGTCTGCACTGGTTGTCAGGGAGCGCCAGAAGAGAGGACACCACCGAGGTGTCCAGTGCCGAGACCAGAGAAGTCAGCAAAATGCTCCCGGTGGCTCCTCAGCCAGTCCTCCCAGGGGCGACAGACTCGAGGTTTTGCAGCCACCTAGGCCTTATGGCAGCGATGGTGTCAGCCCCCAGAGGCGTCCCTGAATGTCCCCCTCTCCTTTCGACTGTCGAAATGACTCCTGGCAAATGCTCTTTCTCTTTCTCTTTCCACTTCCTCTTCCCCTCAAGTCTCTAATCTCAGCACTGCTCCTGACAGTTGGTACAGCGAGTGTCGCAGGACGCCTTTTCTAGGCTTCACCGTTTAGTCTTTATTACAGGCAATTTGTTTACCACGTAGATGTAAAAACCACAGTCGCAGCGATTGTACAATCTGACTCAGCAAGAGCATTTCTGCCTGGTCCAGGTAGCGGTTGGAAGTCTTAAGGTAGAAGTAAGAGATTAAATGACAGATTTCACCTGTGACTTTTTCAGATGGCGAAATCGTGCTACGGAAAGGAGGGCTGTGTGACCAAGACCCCAGTGCAGGATAGAGCCCCTGCTGGGCCCTCAGCCCAGTCTCTTGTCCACACCCCCAAGCCTGCTTCGTGACACGCCGTCTACTTGTGGCAACCTATTCACACTAACTGTTCTCATCGGCTTCAGCATCCCTCCACCGAAATGCTTGGGACCAGAAGTGTTTCGGAGTTCATATTTGGAATAGTTACCTATATGAAATGAGATGTTTTGGAGGCTGGGATCCAAGTGTAAACATAATTTTATTTATGTTTCATATGTAACTTGTACACGTAGCCTACAGATAATTTGATGTAGTATTTTTATGGTGCCTTCATTTTCAGTGTGACCTGTCACCTAAGGGTTTAGGTCTGGCATTTTTCACTTGTTTTGCCAGGCTGGTGCTCAAAGAGTTCCGGAGTTTGGGGCATTTTGGATTTTAGACTTTCGGATTAGGGATGCTCGACTCGTACGGCAGTCGCCCCTTATCCACAGGGAATAAGCACATACCCGGCTGAGCAGACCGAGTACATACGCAGGGTGCCCAAAACTGCAGATAATACCGAATACTAAGCACAAGTTCACTGTGACACCTCACAGTGGATGTGATAAGTGAGTCAGCCACAAAATGACCAAGATGAGGCCACACTGAACAAAGGGAGGATTAACATCCGTGCAGAGGTGGAGCTGGATAGCATGAAATTTCATCATGCTACTCACACTGGCTTGCAATTTAAAATTTAGGATTTTTTTTCAGTCCTGGGGATTGAACTCAGGGCCTTCACACTGAATTACAGCCCCAGCCTTTTAACAAATACTCTTTTATTATAAGATAGGGTCTTGCTAAATTGCCCAGGCTGGGCTCAAACTTTTGATCCCCCTGCCTCGGCCTCCTACAGTGCTGGGATTACAGGTGTGCACCACCAACCATACCTGGGTACAAATTGATTATTTCCGGAATTTTCTATTTAGTGTATTTAGACCGCAGTTGACTGCCAGCAAGTGAAACTGCAGAATTGAAACCACAGTGGAGGAGCGGCTGTGACTACTTGGCCCTGGCCATGGTGCAGCTCCAGGGGCTGTGGTTTGACCCTGGTGCGTCGTGACGCTGCTCCAGTGCGCAGATAGGAATGGAGTCCCTCCTCGTGCCTGCTTTGAAGACAGCATTTCTGTCACCCTGGGTGACAGATGGGAGAAGAGGCACCTCTATCCCACCCACTGGGGTGCTCTTAGCCTGTGTGTGGTGTTATTTCTAAGTCAGGCCCAGTGGTGGTCTAGAGTTGGGATGCTCAGGGCGGGGGGGATTCGGGGTCCCAAGTTGAGCCAGGAGTCCATGTTGGAAAGGCTGACCCACAGGAAAAGCAGCCCAAGAAAGAGGCTTGCTTGCTTTTCCAGTTGTGTCACACCAGATACAGGCACACTGCGCTCCATCCAGAAGGGTCGCTGCACTGATGGGGAATCCACTTTCCCTTCTGTGCCTTCCCCCAGTAGGCCGAGCCTGTCATCCTGTCCTGCCCAGTAATTTAGAAGAATAGCAGTAATGATGACAACCAAAGCCAGTTGGATCCTCAGGGAGAGTTCTGGGAGGCAAACTGTAATTATCTAAATTAGACTCTGAATGGGATGTAAGTCTTACAACCTGCCGCAGAAGTTCCCTGCCCCAGAAGGGAGCCTTGCTAAAGTCTCTGTCTGCTGAAGGTGCAGCTTACACAGGAGGGCCTTCTGGCTACTTTCCATGTGAAAGAAACGGCATTGTTTGCCAAAACCTGCTCCGAGGGCTGCTATACCTCAGGATGTGATGACTGAGAAGGCTGCTTCTAGAAACTTCTGAGGGTTCTCCTGTCAGTGAATGAAGTGTTTGGTCTTTTTCTTAAATTACATTCCCATTAAGAAGCAAGTAGCTCTTGCATATTCTTAATCCTCACATTAATCCTACTCCTCAAGTGGTGGCAAAATTCTAGTGATTTTCCTTCACAAGAGTTTCCGTGACTGCAAGCTGGGGGGGTCCACGAGGCTGAGGGCCGCTGGGCAGTCTCTCTAGTTGACTGACACTTTTCCACTCACAGGTCTCCAGTAGGCTTTCTCTAAATTGGCACATAGCAAAATTACAAATGCTTAAAGCAGCGGATGAATTCTGGTTTTGTAGTCCAGCAGCTTGTGTTTGAATATAGGCTTGGCCACTCATTGACCCTATAGCCGTGTGCGTCCCATGTGGCATCCAGGACTTGCCCAAACTGTGTGCTGAGCAACTTGGCCATGCTTTAGCCCGGTTTCCACCTGTGCTACCCACGTCTCTGAGAGTGACTCCAGCCCTCCTACGGAGTTTTGCTTAAGAGAGTCTGAGGCTGCCAAACCACAAAATGTATAGTGTCCTCACCTGCCTTGCCAAACCGTTCCAGTAATTTTCCACTCACTCCTCCTTCTGCGAGTTTCCATTTCTCTGTATCCCTCTAGTCTCATTTTGATTCCTCCCTTTTCATTGTCCCATAGCCTTCTTGTTCCCTTCCTGTTCTCCCCTCGAAAGCCCCAGTTTACAAGTCCTCCAGGGTGGAGCTCAGTGCAGTTGGAGTCTCTTCTCTGCGGTGATAGTTGGAACAGAATTTGTCTCACCACCTTCACATTGGCTGGCACTGTTTTTCCTTTTCAAAGGCTCAGCTCTGTGACCTGTAAAATGGAGTTCCGAGTGTTCCTCCTTCTAACTACACATGACATGACTGTGGTAATAGTAACATGTCACGGGGCAGTAGGATTTGTTTCCCAAAGCACAAGCCATGTTTGTTACAGGGGCAACATCAGTGATGTACGGGGTGGGAAGAATGCCCCAGATACTCAAATGCAAAAGCAACAGGTGAAAGAGCGCTTGCATTTCCCAGCTAAAGAAGATGGACTGCATATCTTAAAACGGTGCGCAGCCCGCGCCTGTCGGAGCTGTGGATGGATGTGGCAGCTTGAGTAGCAGAAAAGACAATGGGGAAGGTTGAGACTACGGTGTAAGGGACCCTGTCAGGTGCTCTGGTTCCACACTTAGGTCAAGAGGAGAGTTTAAGCCACAGATGCGTTTTGCTTACTGGGATGGGATTCTTGCTGCGGTGGGAAGGGCCTGCTGTATGTGGGTGCGGACAGTGGTGTTGGTAAGAGGGGTCCCATGAGAAGTACAATCCAGAAGGCAGAAAAGAGATGACTAGGATTCCATCAAAATGAGTGGTTTCTATTCTAATCACTAATTTAGTGGACAAAACTTAGGACAGATGACAGAATGAACACTGCCTCCCCAGCCTGGTCAAGAAAATCCTCAAATCCACGGGAATGAACAGCAGCTCCGAACAAAATGGGCAAAGAATATGATCAGTCAATTAAAAAAAACTCCTACCCCAAGTAATAAACACAGTAGGTGTTTAATATCATTAATCAGTTAGACTAAACAATGAGATATCACTTTATATCTATAGGACCGTATATTTGCATCTTATTCGGAAGCTGGATAATGCCAAGTGTGGTGGGAATGGATGATAGAGGAGCCTTCTTGTGCTGCTGCAAGCAGGTAAGATTGGAGAGAACATCAACGCAGCACAGAAGTTTCCTGACTTAGGATGAGGTTCTGTCAGACAAGCAAAGTTCAAAACATAGTGAGTTGAAAATGCATTTAATATATGTAACCTTTGTAATCACTGGAGCTTGGCCTAGTCTACCTTAAATTGTTCAGAACACCTACATTAGCCTACAGTTGGACAAAATCATCTAATACAAAGCCTGTTTTATACAAAATGTTGAATATTTCATTTAATGTATCAAAAGCTGCCCTGAAAGTGAAAAGCAAAATGATAATATGTGCATGTGTTGAACCCTCTCAGAAGCTTGAAAATTTGTAAGTTAATATCTGCTTATATAAACATAGCGGAGCTGCTGACATACACCTGGGTAGCTGGCCAGAGACGTCTATTGCAGTGCTAATTGTGAAGGGTGGAAGTGGGCAGCTGTCCGTCCACCAGGAGTTGTGGCTCTGCAAGTATGACGCGTGCGCAGAATTAGAGGAAACAGGTCAGGGCGCCAGCCGCAACATAGCTGGATCTTTTGGACCGAGTGAAAACTCTGGGAAGCAAAACGAATCATTGATACCATTTACGTTAATTAAAAATCGGACCCCACAAGCACATACAGCTTTAAAGGATTATATCCACAAAGCTATATATTTAGCAGAGTAAAACATTTGTTCATAGGCAGGAAGGAGGAGACAGGGGGTCGGACGAGCAGAGCTAAAAGGGAATATATAAATAATAACAGTAGAACTCATGGGTACATTTCGTTGACTGAGAAATGTGGTAATTTCAGCCCTTGGCACCTGGGGTTAAAAGAAACGAGAGAAAAAAGGCCATGTTTTTGAGGACAAGGCTTATTCCTTATTTCTGTAGCCCTATATTGGAGTCTGGCAGGATGACTCCTATGCTTAAATATTTTTAATATTAAGCAAACACAGTACCCCATTATAATGTCTATAGCGTTCTCAAAGCTCGCTCCCATTGGGTTCAAGTTTTGAATGTCCTGACAGCTATATACATGTGTTAGTGGGGCTATTTTTAGACAATGAGGAAGCTGAGGCCTGTATGGTGAAGGTGACTGGCCTAGAATCAACCAGCTGGGAGGTGGCAACACTGTGACTCGGACTTGGAACTCCTGACACTTGTCCAGGGTCTTGGGCTCCTGAAGAGCATTGTGACAGGGTAAGTCATGGCTTTTAAAAGGAATTGGAAGCACAAGGCCCTGAGTTCGATCCCTAGCACCAAAAAAAAAAAAAAAAAAAAAAAAGAAATTGGAGTGACGGTGTCATTGGAGATTTTTTTTTCACATGCACATTTCTGCTTTCACTGTCTTTGTTTTGCTTGTATTTTATTTTTGTTGTTGTTGAGAGAAATTTTGCTGTTTGATGTAGATCATAAGTCAGTGGATGTTAGTCCCACAACAGGGTGTGATGCTTTAACAGAACTACTAGGATTTATTTTAATTTAAAGGTATCTATCTATTTTTCTTATTCCAAGATTAACTTATGTCCCAGTGAAACTCTCCTTTATCTGAACAGCCAGAGACAAAGGAGATTTTGCTCTAGATTCTTCGAAATTTTTTTTACACCTATAGAAATAAAAATTGAATTTCCTTTTGCAGGGAGGAAAAGGAGTAAAATCTGTAACCGGGCAAGTCTGGGTGATAGTACACCTGAGAAGATGGGTCCAGTTCAGCCCAGTGGGAGCACACGCCTCTTGAAGCTGGAGATTCTGAAATAGTGGACTCTGCCGCCAGAGTAACTTTGCTTTTTTCAATGCAGCTGGACTCTACTGGCCGGAAGTTGAATTCCCGAGAGGGACCGGGATCTTGATATTTTAGATATATGTGAAGTCAGAGCAATTGGGCAGGCAGTATGTTTGCTTGAAGCCAATTCCAGTTACAAATTTAGCTCAGCTTCTAAGAAACATTCCCATCAAGGAGAGATTCCTGGTTGCTGTGGATCCAGCGTCCCCTTGAGATTTCTCTAGTAGAGGTTACTAGGCAGGGGTCTATCTAGGTAGAGGGAGGACAGATTGGCTCACCGTGTCCCCTGTTTTTGAAACCGTATCACCTGTCCTAGATGGGCTTCTAGTTGACTGCAGCTCAGACCTTTGATGTGGGGGTCGTGATGGTAAGAGTGGATGAAGTGAGATCCAATCACCTTTCCCAGCCCCAGCCCATGAATATCCCTAAACCTTGTCCTCCAGGTGGACCTGAGACTTGCTCTCCTGGGTCCACATGTGGCCCCTCATGAGTGAACTCTTTTGCTGTTCCGGTGACTGGCATACTCTGTGGCAGCTGGAATGGGCCTGGGTCGCTAGCACCTTGATGACTTGATGGCTGGCAACTTAACTGGTACTTAGGAGCATCTGTGGGTTTTGGATCTTGCCTGCATCCACAACCTATTTTTTCTGGTATCCACACTCAAAATTCACGCCCACTTGAAAGCTCAGGATAAGGTCAGAATGTGACTTCTTTAGACACAGTGTTTGCAGATGTAATTAATTGGCATGAGGTCCCACTGGATTGGGGTGGGTCCTACCCCAGATGACTAGTATTGTTACAAGGACATAGGATGACACAAACACACAGGGAGAAGACAGTGGAGGTGGACATCTGAGTGATACAGGTCCAAACAAAAGGAATATCCGGGATCGTCAGTATTGCTTGGAGCTGGGAGAAAGGCTTGGGATGGAGTCTCTCTCAGAACGCCCAGAAGGAACCAACTCTTCTGACACCATGGTCTTGGACTCGCAGTCTCCAGAATGGTTAGAAGACGCATTTCTGTTGTCTAAACTGCCTGCTCCATGGTACTTCGCTGTGGCGATGCTAACACACTAATATTAAGTGGTATGGTGCCGGGCTCTGTCCCCACCTCCAGGATGGGCCCGTCACACAGGGCCAAGCAAGTCACCTGGAGGTTGGCGCGGCCCTCAACCTGGGCCCCTGAGACGGGCCCGGGGCTTGCTCCCCTCTTTTCCTTCTCCTCCTTCTTCTTTTTGGATTGTTCCAGGAAGAGGCCAAGAAAACATACGAGTCATTTTTGTCACCACACACAGAGCCTGCCCAAGAATGAAGCTAACACTGAAGAAAAAGCAAAGAACCGAGAGAGATTCCTGACCACTTAGGTATGACTTAGACCTTGTCCAGCCGGAACCTCAACAGACTTTTCAGTTAAAAGCCTCTTAGTATCGTCCGAAGGGAGGCTTCTCACTGGTAACCGAAGCACCCTGACTAGGTGTTGTGCAGACATGCGGGCATTCTCACTGGCTTTGGACGATTTTCATCGGAAGCTCCCACTTTATCCTGTTGGATTGGTTTTTGCATTTCCTGAGGGAATACGAGAAGATGGAAAGCTCTCAGAAAGAAACGGGAGCTAACATAGGAGAAAGGAGATAAGATGTGTGTGTCTCCTATATGCCAAACCCTGAGCTGAGCTCTTTAAAGCCCCTCTTCCCTCCCTCCCTTCCTTCCTTCCTCCCTCCCTTCCTTCCTTCTTCCCTTCCTCCCTCCCTTCCTCCCTTCCTCCCTTCCTCCCTCCCTCCCTCCCTTCCTTCCTTCCTTTCTACCTTCCTTCCTTTTTTCCCTTCCGCTCTTCTTTTCACCCTTCTTCCCGCCCTCCCTCACTTTGCTGACTCAGGAGCCTGGGGACCTCCTTCCCGCCTTAGTGTGGAGGTGCCGATTATAATCCCATCTTGCAGAGGAGGAAACAGGCTCAGAGAGTTCAATATCTTTTCTCGGTGCCATGGAGTCTGGACAGATCTGGGGAAGCTTTGAATCCGAGCCCTTCCTATTCAGGGCTTGGATCATGATCCAGAAGCCCCGGCACCATCCAGAAGCTTGTTAGGAACACAGAATCTCAGCGCCCTCACTGCAGACCCGCTGAACCTAACCGTGCCCAGTGAGTCACGGGCACAGAGAAGCTTGGGAAGCTTTGGCATTGCCATCGTAATCCACGGCACCGAGCTCACCAGTGCGGCTGTGCAGAGGATGACCCAGTGCCAGGTGCCCATCGGGCCGGCTCCCCACAGCAGCTGCCTGCATGATCAAAAGGAAGAAAGGCCTGGGAAGGGAAGTGGGAAGCCCTTGCTCCCTCTCCTGGGGCTGGGAGAGCAGAGGTTTCCGCAGCTGGGCAGCTGCATCGAGGGCCCTCGAGCCCATCCCGGCCGGCCTCGGCTGTGTCCTCACCACCTGGGCCCAGCTGGAGGGCCAGCTGCTGTCCCCACCAGGGATTATACCCAGAGAGCTTCCCACAGCAGCCCACAGATTCCTCGCTAAGCTGCTCTGGGAACAAAGGGCTCGTAGAAGGAGCATGGTGGTTTTTTGGAAGGAAGGATCAAAGCAAGAGACACATCTGTCGCGGGAAACGTGGGAACAGCCTTCTGCCAGGAGAGACGGGCAATCTTCTGTCCCTGGCTGCGTCTGGTGCTCCATGACCACAGCGCTTTCCATGGCTGTTGGCTTTGTGGCTGTTCTTTATGGATGTGGCTGGGCTCAGGGCTCTGTCCTTCCATGTGCCCACCCGTGGCCACCTGAGAAGCGCAGATGCTGTAGTTGTCCAACCTGGGACAGACTGGAGAAGGCAGCTCTGCGAAAGAAAGGGCAGACATCCCCATCCCGTCTGGGCCATCTGAGGTACCAAGTGCGACCCACAGACCAGTGCTTGCTGGGGGCTGCCCGGCATGGGTGGGCACGGAGGTGGAGAGACAGAGAGTCCGGAACTTCTACTACCTCTCAGCCCTTCGAGGCCTCTGTGAGTGTGGTCAGGGCTCATCCTACTGAAAAGGTGCAGAGCAGCTGCAGGGCCGCCAGCTCTACCAGAGAGGCACAGAAGGAGCACGTACCACAGCGCCAAGGACTGGGAACTGGCAGGCTCGCTGGGCCTTCATCTCTCTGGTTCCGTGTTGCCTGCTCCGATCATTGCCAGCACCTCGGAAATAGGCATTTTCAGGCTCATTTGCAAACAAGGAAATGGACTTGGAAAGGTGAAGCCACCTACCCAAAGCCTTGGCTCTCTGGGGCATGGTGAGCAGGGCTTCAGCAGGTGAACCAGAACAGTCACACTGGACCTTATGCTCACGGTCTAATGCTCCGCGGTACCGTCTTGTAATTCTTAGTGATTTTACTGTATTTTAAAATCCATGTCAGTTTCCTTGTGCTAACCTGTGGCACGAGGATGACATGCTGGCAGTGTGGACACAGACACAGACACAGGACACAGATATGGTCCTGCCTCCCTGCCTGCCACCCCCCCCTCCCCAAAACAGACCCGGCTTATGCTTCCTCCTGGCCTTGGAGCCTGCGGGGCCCCGGAGGGTGCAGGGTGGCGGAGGTGGGGACCAACAGGCATGTCCTGTGTGCTGGGTCAGGAGGTGACCCGGCACCTCGGGGGGCTGTGTTCCCACGCCCCGGAGGCACGATAAATAGCAAATAAAAATATCATGAGAGTTTAAGAGAGAGACCACAGAGAAAGGCAGACGAAAGCTTTTTTCCTGCCTTCTTCTCCCTCTGCCCTGCAGAACTGGGGATCGAACCCACGGCCCTGCACTGAGCTACTTCCCCAGCCTTTTTCGAGAGTTTGAGACGGGGTCTTGAGGAGCTGCTAGGTTGCCCAGGCGAGGCTCAAACTTGCAATCCTCTCGCCTCAGCCTCCCAGAGTGCTGGGATTGCAGGCGGCGCCCCCCCCCCCGGCTTTTTCCTGCTTTTTGTGCGTGGTTGACGTGCATTGTCATTTGTGCTGGATCCTGCAGGTGACACGGTTGGGTCTGCCTGGGTCAGGATCTGCACCCAGAGGGAGGACTCTGCAGACACCTCTCCACTGGCCACAATCCCATTCTGCTCTCCAGGCTCCGTCGCTTGGTTATGTGACACAAAAGAGGCCTGCTTCCGGTAGGAGGGTTGTGGTTTGAATTGGCTCCTGTGAGCCACAGGATCAGGGCACCCGCGGTCAGCACGGAAGGAACCGAGCGTCTCCCCCTGCTGCGCCCCAGCTGCCTCGGGAGACAAAGCTCTACTTCGGGTCTGAAATGTCCCCGAAGCTCCCGAATTGAAGGCATGGTCCCCGCGCGCAGCTGAGGCCAGCCCAAGGAACGCGACTGGGTCCTGGAGACTCTGACCTCGTTGGAGGGTGCTCCTTGGATAGGGCTGTAGCTTGATGGGCTCCTGGAGAGCCTTGTTGGAAGAGTGAACTCTCTCGTTTGCTTCCCAGCCACCTCGAGGTGAGCAGCTTTATTGCACCCTGCGTGCTCCACCAGGATGTTCCTGCATTGCCCCAGGCCCAGAGAGATAGGGCAAGGGCACTTGGGCTGGAACTTCTGGAACTATGAGCAGAAATAAACCTTTCCTACTTTATAAGTTGATTGTCTCAGGTGCCTCGTCACAGTGATGGAAAGGTGACCTACATACACTGCACCACACAGCTGCTGTCTCATTGGCACTGTCATTCAGCGGGACTAGAGCTTGTTCTGTAAAGAAAACTGAGCTTCAGACTGGGTAGCTGTGAGTCTGGCAACCTGGACTCAAATTCCAGCCCTGGTTTTGTTCTTAACTGTGTCTTCTGGGGCAAATGACTTAGCTTCTCTAAGGCTCATTTTTCAGATGCTGTCAAGTGTGTTGTCCCATGGGAGGTTGTGAGTCTCTGAAGCAGCCAATGAACCTCCACTTGGGCCTCACTACTCAAAATGCAGCAGGTCAGCATCCCTGAGAGCTTATCAGAAATGCAAATTCCTAGGCTGCAGCGCAGACTTTCGGAACTGGAATCATTCCACGAGATTCCTAGTGTGTAATATCTGGAGAGTGCTCTTCCAAGGAATCCTTCTGAAACGTGAGTTCAAATATTGGAGTTCATCCTATAGATCCATGCGTAAAAACTTCTGGGGTACAAAGGAATTTTCAGGTGTTTTACCATCAGATTGGCAAACTCCTACTTACCCTTCAAAACCTTGCTCCATATCTTGTCCCTGGTCACATCTTTCCTGATCTCACGAGGGAGTCGATCCACCTCTCTTCTTTATTACTTCATCACATGTAGACTTCTAATACTGTACTTACCACTGTGCTTTACAAGGTCAGGCTTAATTCTGAGGCTGTGATTTTCTGAGAATAGCAGCCCCAACACCAGGCATGGTGGCGATGGCAACAGCAAAGATGATAATGATGGTGTTGGCTCCCATCTATGGGCCTGACAACAGGACCGGAGAGTTACCTTGCAGTCACGCTAGACCCCCAGCAGCCAGCCCTGCCTGGTACAGTTAGGTCCTAGGTGTGGAGCTGAATTGATCCTTGCTTCTCTCATGCCCTTGGGGAAAAGGTGCCGACCTGTCTTACGTTTTCCAGAAGCTCACGAGCTGGGTCCCAGCTTAGCCAAGTGCCTGTTCCTCTGCGGGGAGGGACATTCGGCGCTGGCTTGGATGTGTTCCTGAGGGGTGGCAGTCGGATCTCATCACCTGCTTCTGCCATCAGAGCGCCGCTCATGAGCTTGCCTGCGCATGCCCCGTCCCCTCTGCTCTCCTCCCTGCTTCTTCCTGGGCTCCTCTGGGCTGCTTGTCCCACATGAAAGCCGTACTGGGCTGAAACTAATCCCGCTGTAGGTGAACGCCAGCTTGCACTATTCGTGCCACATCTGAAGCAAGTACGTGTTTCCTTCAGCCCTCAAACATGTTCTCTCTTTCCTTTGTTGTCTTGCTGTGTTTTATTTTATCTTATTTTATCTCGTCCCTGGTGGAAGTCAGGCCAGCCAGAATCCCTGCTCCAAGTTAGGGGCTCTTTCTCCCCCAGGAGCTTTGGGTCAGAGAAGACCCTGGAAGACGTGGGGTGGCGGAGAGTGGGCAGCTGCCCAGAGGCCCCCTGGGATAGAGCGTCTATATCAGCAGTGGCCAACCAGTGGCATTCGTGCTGTGACAGGGACACAGGGCCCCCTCTGTTGGCACTCAAGCCAAGTGGCCCCAGCGTCATCCCAGCAGCTGAGTATCAGATAATCAGGTGTGACTGCAGTGTTGGCACTTTTCAATAAATAAGTGGGTTTTGTGTTGTAGTTCGGGCACTCGGTCTTCAAAAGTTTTGCCATCAGTGGTCTATGTTGTTTTTATGTCACTGATTCATTTGTCCACGGTTTCTTAGAAGTTTTCATTCACCCATTGCTATTTAATTTTTCAAGTATTTATTGAACAATTATTATGCACCTGGCAATTCTAGGGCTGTTGATAGAGCTGGTCTGTGGCAGACCTTCTTCCTCCTTCTGAGGAGGACTCTGGTTCTCAAATTGCAGATGCCCGGGCAGCCCCTGGAGGGCTGTCGCACATGGGTTTGGAGAGGCTTCTAATTCAGAGATCTGGGCTGGGGGTTCCAGCACTGCTGTTGGTCCAGGGCCTACTCTGAGAACCTCTAGTGTGAGCTATCACAAGACAATAAAAAGTGTGTTAATCCATCATGGCAGGGAGGTGCAGTTCAGCAGGCAGGTGCTGGTCCTGGCAGGGGTGTCAGTTCTGAGAAGCTCCATGCAGGAAGGGATGTGTCCATGGAGGCATCAAAGATGACTAGAAGTTCACCAGGAGGAGCGGAAGGAAAGGGTCCCAGCAGGAAAGAATGGCTGTGCAAAGGGCCAGCGGCAGGAGATCTCATGGCTGTCCAGCTGAATTTTGGTTTAGCTGACTGAAAATGAAAAGCAAATAAATGGCTTAAATTAAATGAAGGGTTACATTTCTTTCATAATGAAATCCCAAAGCAAGCAGCTCAGGCCCACTAGGAGGTCTTTCTCTATCTTTCCCTCCCTCCCTCCCTCTCTCTCTCTCTCTCTCTCGCTCTCTCTCTCTGCTTTGTCATTTTCCCATGTGATTTCCATCCTCAAAGTCACAAGACTGTTGCTGGAGCGCCAACCAGCATGTCTGTATTTTAGGCAGAATGAAAGGGAGGCACCAGAGGCAAAACACCATTCCCTGCAGCTGAATCACTGCCTAGAGAGAGACTTTGCTGTAGCCTCAGCCAGTGACTTCTGCCTACATTCAGGAGAGGTGGCAAGATGCAGTCTTTCATGGGCTCTTTTTGCTCCTTCCTCCTCTGCTTTGCTCTCCCTCTTCCCTCCTGTCTTGCCTCTCTCCCCAAAGGAAGCACAGGATTTGGGTACACCAGAAGGAGGCATTCTGTGTGAGGCAGGCAGAGAGGTGGGGCGGGGCCTGACCTGGCAGGGGAGCGCTGGGGAGGGAGCTTCCAAGGGGAGCTGGGCCAGAGAGAACTAGGCTGGGGCGTCACTGCTCTGAGCAATGGCGGACTGTGGTAACTACAGATTGGGGGAAAGTGGTCTGTTGGGAGCTAGGCCTTCCCTAACGGCACCAAATGAAATCCAAGTTGTGAAGGTAGTGATTCTGTGGAAGACTTAGTTTCTAGTATCCCTCCTGCCCTCTGTGTGAAATCCCAAAGGAGCCAGTTCTGCACTTGAACTCAAGAAAAGTGGCCTTGGTTCAGGAGTTCAGCCTTTCTTTTCCATCAATGAAATCTACACAACTCATCTGACTTCGTTTTATATCATGGGTTGCAAGAAATATGGAGGTAAATGGTTGGACTCTGAGTTTCCTTGGTTCTAATCCTCTCTTTGTATGAGTATTTTAATTGCACCATTCAATGTGTTTCTGCCTGTGAATTGTGGCAGGGAATACAGTTATGTGAAAAAGGCAGGAGGAGATGTGTGTGTGTGGCATAGGGCCGCGGCTGGGTACCACAACAGGACTCTGACATTGTGGCCCACGTGGGGGTGACGTAAGTGTGGCGGCAGGGAAGTCTGGATGGCTCCCAGAGAATCTTCAAAACACGCAGAGCAACACCTGATCACAGCAGTTTCACAGGGAAAATGGTGCCAGGTGACTGGGCACATCCAGGTGTGTGTCTGCCAGCTGGGAAGCAGATTTACTAGACGGCTTTCATTCCTGTCCTTGGTGTTGGATGCCTTGCGCTTCTGTGAAACACTTCCAGGCTCAGCTATTAACTCAGGACCAGGATCGACACTTGAAGTCACCCTGGCTGGTCTGGTTTTTGAGTTCTTTTGATTTCTACCGCTGTGTTTTTGTATCTGTAACTATATTCTTTCAAATGAGGCCAAGTTGTCCTCCAAAGTAGTCCAAACACTGCTTTGATGGCAGATACTGGTCACTGTGTCACCCTTCAGAGACACATTAACTTATGAAGAGGGCTAAGTGGGGACAGTGCATTAGCCTAAAAAGTAAGTTCAATAGTGGAGGTTCTGTGCCATTCAAGTGTCTTTGTTGTAGTGGTAGATACAAGTGGAAAGAGTTTTGGTTGGAAGTTTCACGACCCCCGGGGCTTACTGGCCTCACTGCCCACTCAGAGTGCAACTACCATCTCTGCCAATTCCACCCATCCTTCCTGCTTGATGTTATCCCCCTCTGCCCCACACGTTAACCACCTACCACCCACCCATCCAACCAACCACTCAACCACCCACCACCCAACCAACCACCCACCCATCCACCCATCCAACCAACCACCCAACCAACCACTCAACCACCCACCACCCAACCAACCACCCAACCAACCACCCACCCACCCAACCAACCACCCAGCCACTCAACCAACCACTCAAGCACTCAACCACCCACCACCCACCCACCTAACCTATCAACCACCCAACCACCCAACCAGCCAACCACACAACCAACCAGCCAACCAACCAACCAACCAACCAACCAACCAACCAAGTAGTCATGCAGTGGCCTCAGTGCACCTCTGTTTCGACTTTTTTTACATCTTAGCTCAGTATTCACTGCTAAGAAATATAGAGAAAAAGACAGTTTTATGTCCTTTAATTTTTTTTAATTAAACAAATCTTCCTTGTTTATAGTAACACTTAGCTTAAAACACGAACACGCCGTAGGTGGCAAGAATCGTTCGGCTCCATCATAATCTGAGGGGACCACGGGACCACTGTTGCCGATGTGGTCTGTGGCTGGCTGCAGTCCTGCAGCACAGGACTGGATGATTTAATGCGGCGAGTTCCAGGTGGAGCTGTTCGTGGGATTTTGTGGAAACTCAGAAAGGAAGAATCTGTGAGCATTTGCATTCATCACCTGCTCTTGGTACCGTCTCCCACCATTGCAGTGGTGCTGTCTTTTCTGTCGAGGAAGCCTCTCCTGGAGTTCCCAGAAATCCACGTGTCTGATGACGCACTCCTGTTTAGTAACCTGGTGACCTCGCGTGACGCGTCAGCTCATCCAAGAGCAACTGCATGTGTCTGTACAGAGAAGCTGGTCCTGTGGTTGGCATCTGAGATGTGGAACACTGGACGGCTGGCCTAGTTTCTGCCGCTCCCTGTCTTACCTCCAGCTGGTCACTTTGCCTCACTTTCCTTGTTGGTTAGATAGGAACCCAACAACTCCAGAGGTCCCTCTGGGAACTTTGTGCTGTATGACACGGTGGTTCTCCAGTGGGTGCCAAGCAGGTGTATCTGCTTGTAGGAATGAGGGACAGACTCCTGCAGAGTGTGCCTGATCACAGACATGGATGTGAAGTCATCATTTTAGACTCATTGGTGTCTGGAGACTGCTCTGCCTCATGCCAAGGGAGGATGGGAAGAGGCGAGGCTACAAGAAAAAAAAACTTTTCCAAAGTGCATTGTGTAGTGCACTAACCATCTGGGATTCTGCTTCAAAGAAGGTTCCACAGTGAAACAACTTTGGGAAACACTGCATACTCTCTTGCCTTCTTGGATACTTACAGTGAACAGGCTGAGGGCTCCAAGAAGGCCCCTAGTGGAGAATGCTATTTATTAAGCCTTTTCTAAAATATATCTGACCATTCAACCCTTTGTTTTCCATATAGCACCTTGCTAGCCTGCTGTGCAATACCATTTTTGGAGAATACTGAACTACAGCAGACTCAAAATCTTGCAGAGTAAGCAGAGATCTTGAGGGACCCCATCTGAGATGGTGACTCTCGTCTGTGGCTTCCTTCACTTCTGACTCACCAGGGCCCACCGAGTGTTCCCAGCAGCAGGAGGTGAGTCCAGAAATCTACACGTGTGGTGG
>PVJO010010116.1:0-65353 GCA_004026905.1 Hystrix cristata
AGGTTTCACCAGAAGAAATTGATTATATAACACGAATTCACTACAAGGCACAATCTGACAGTATCTGGGGTGAAAATGAAATCGATTACATTTTGTTTTTGAGGAAGAATGTCACTTTGAATCCTGATCCCAATGAGGTTAAAAGCTATTGTTATATGTCAAAGGAAGAAGTAAAAGAACTGATGAGAAAAGCAGCCAGTGGTGATGTTAAGATAACTCCATGGTTTAAAATTATTGTAGAGACTTTTCTCTTTAAATGGTGGGATAATTTAAATCATTTGAGTCAGTTTCTTGACCATGAGAAAATACATAGAATGTGAAAGTATAGATAAATAATAGTTTCCTTACCTACCTAGTACATTAGAATTTTTTTGTTTTGTTGAGCTCCCTCTTAGGAGAATTTTGTCATGATACATGGATACTTTACAGGCAGAATTCATGTGGAAAAACAACTGACTTATAATTTTGTATTATATACCCCACATATGTGCACTATTTGAGATTGTTGTAAAATGAAAAAGCAAATAAAAATTTAACCTGTACAAACACCTGGTTCTGACAAATTTGAAGATATAAGTAACACTATTTTTTAACCTTTTTTAGAGTGCTTTACTATTTGCCAGGTGCTTTGTGTATCATTAAATTTGTATCATAGTCCAGAAAAATGTGAAAAGAAAAATGGTTAGCTGCTTCGAAACAGTCCTAATAATTAAACTGGCAGGGCAGGTTCAAGGGAAATTAAATGGTTTAAGAGTCATCTCAGTAATCATACAAGATTGACTTAGGACTCCTTTCATACCAAAATCTGCGGATGCTCAAAATCTTTATATACAGTAAAATGGTGTACTATTTGTGTATAACCTATGCACATCTTTCCCTATACTTTAAATCGACTGTAGGTTACTTATGTACATGCTATGGAATTGTTATACTATATTATTTAGAAAGTCATAACAAGAAGCCTGTACATATTCAGTACAGATGCTTTGCTTTTTTCAAATTATTTTCAATCTACAGTCAGTTGGATGCTTTGTAACCCGGAGATAAGCCAATTGTTAATTCTAATCTCTGTCATTCTAAGTTGATTTCATGGTTTAATCATTCTGAAAGTTATCATTTTGATACTTAAAGTCAACTCTTTTGGTAATGATGTTATTAGTTTGAATCTCTTAAATAGAATTTTCCAGTTAGCAAAATCTGTTTTCAGAATTACAGTAAACAGAGGCTACACATAAAATGGGAATTAGGTCCCACTTTATAAGAGCCTTTGGCAGTATCAGCATTTGGTGTACATCATTCTCTGTTGTGGGTTGCATTGTAGGATGATTAGCAGCATCATTTAGCACTGTTCTGTCATGACAACCAGAATTACATCAGATAGCTGCACATATCCCGTAGAGGGCAGAGTCACCACTAGTTGAGATCTACTGGAAACTATCAGGACTTACATTAGGAGGTAATAATGAAAGACTAATATTATGTTGAGTAAATTTGGGTCATGGTGTATGTATAAAATTAAAAATTCTACCTTGATTAATGTACTTTTTAAAACTTTGCATAGATTTCTCAAATTTGAAATATTAGGGTAGTTTTATTAACCTTAAATGCTTTATAATAATTAAAAATGAAAACTGTTTCTTCCAAAGCTAAATGTTATATAAATTCACTTCTTGTTAACCCTGGACAGTTAATTTATAATTTCAAAGAAGACTCTGTAGCAAGTATTTATTTTATTGGAAAGTAAAAACAATAAAAACATTATCAGATTTTAATGCTGTTATCTAGTTTCTTAAAATTTTAATACAAAAATAGGTTAATTTGCCTTTAGTATCTTAAACATGATAAATGCCATATAATTTCAAGTGCATTTATAATGTTTCTAGCTCTTCAGTGTTACATTCTAAGAAGTTTTGATGACCACTCTAATTATGTGAAGACCTTCACATAGCTAGTAGCTGCTAAGTTGTACAGCGGAACCTTAGACAGCTACCTAGCATTTTGGAAGTACTAGCAAGTGTTAGATATTACTGTTGTTAATATTACTAGAATGCCACTGCAGAACATGTGACTGTAAGTGTTTTATGACCTGATAAACTCCTTAGAGTCCCTTCGTTTCTAATAAAGAGTATCTCCTGGATTATAGCTGTTTCTGATGCTGAGGGCAAGAATTTAGATAAGTTGGTTTTAAATTTGAAAGCTAATTGAGATTTCTGCTTTCTTTTCTTTAAACTGCTTAAAATTCTTAGTCTCCATAACAGATATTTGATTCTGGCCAGACTGTTGCGAGCTTCTTTATGGACAAAGCAGAGGTGGCCTATAAAATTGTTCATTGTGTCCCCATATCTCTAACTCACATAACAAGGGAAGAAGGAAGTGAAATTATCGTCATACTCAGTATTAGTGGAGGGATGGGGCCAGGCATGGTGGCTTTCTGAAGTTCAGAGCACTTTAGCAGGACCCAGAGAGTTCTCAGGTGAAAGTCGTACTTGCTCAGTACTGTCTTTTGGACTCTTACCATGTTGGCAGGTCCTTTATGAGATGACAGACCCCCTAGGTCCCTTGACTGATAGAGGGTTTTATTTTGCTTGTTTTTGTCATTTTTTTGTCATACACCTCTTCCTCACCCTTCAATGTGTCCTTTTTCAGCCTTTTCACATGCACTTCACCTGCATTTTACAAAGTGAACTTGAGCATGTATTTATGCATTTAAATACTCTGACATTTCTCCTGTACAATCTCTATATACTTTATACTTATTGTCTATACATGCTTTAGGCCCCCAAACTTAAGAATTCCCTTATATTCATAAAGGTGAATGAATAAACAAACTGGTACAGACAATGGATTATTATTCAGTGCTAAAAGAAATGAGCTATCAACCACAAAAACATAGATGCATTCACTAAGTGAAAGAAGCCTCAAAATTGCTGTATGCTATATAATTTACATTGACATTCTAGCAATGCGAAAACAGGCACAAGAAGACAAGTAATTTCCAGGGATGAGAGGAAGGGAGGTATAATAGGTGGGACACAGGATGGACGCATGTCGCACAACATCTGTAGAATGCCCAACACCAAGAATGAACCCGCATGAAAATTGTGAGTTCTGAGTGATAATGAAGTGTCAGTGTAGGTTCGTCAGTTGGGACAAACTATCATCTGGAGGGGGTAGGTGACAGTGGGTTGGCTATAGGTAGGGGCAGGAGGTATACGACAACTCTGCTTTCCACTCAATTTTGCTGTCAATCTGAATTGGTCAAGGAAAGTTTTTTTTTAAATAAATTGGCCTTAAGCATATGAAAAGGAAACTTAACTTATTAATACTGGGCAAATGGAAATTAAAACCAAAATTTAAAGGGCTGACATTACCAAGTAGCCACCAGATGTGAAGTACATTTTACATTCAAACATGCAGAGTGCAAATGTGGGCTACTGTTGAAAACCGTATAGTACTATCTACTAAAGTCAAATGAATTACACCTGATAAGAGACATATCTGGATGAGTCTTACGGCTCTACTGATTTCTGTTTTACTAATGTGGTATTTAGACCTTTGACCCTCAGTTTGCAATCCCATTAATGTTCTTTAGCCAAGAAACACTGACTTATTTACTATTACTTTGAGAAGCTAGATGTTTGCTACATTCTCTCAGCACTCTATCAATACATGATTCAGCGTGAATTCAATTTGTTCTTCGTAGAGCTCTTTACTGTATGTGTAGCATGCTGGCCCAGGGAAACCCCTACAGAACAGCTAGAATGAGGAAATCAACCATGGTGTTTTGTGCAATAGATTGCTATCAAGCAATGTGAAGAACAAACTTGTAACACCCAACAATATGAATAAGTCTTGAGTGAAAGAAGCCAGA
Organism: Hystrix cristata; assembly: GCA_004026905.1. Taxonomy (NCBI): domain Eukaryota; kingdom Metazoa; phylum Chordata; class Mammalia; order Rodentia; family Hystricidae; genus Hystrix; species Hystrix cristata. Next base: position 3,872 of record PVJO010010116.1, read on the forward strand.
TACAAACAAGTATATATGATGTGATGGCAATGAAATGAAATTCAAAGACAGGCAAAGCCAATTGATGGTGTGATAAACCAGAATAGAGGTTACTTTTGGAGCATTCATGACTGAACAGTAACATAGCCTTTTGTGATTTTGGAAATCTGTCTTGAATTAGGCGTTGGTTACCTAGGGTGAATATACATGTTGAACTGATTGAAGTTAAGCTTTGTGCACTTACTGTTTGTAAGTGATAGCTCAATATAAGTGAAAAAACAGAATTAATGTCTAGTTGATGACATCTGTGGCCTATAACCAGGACTAAAAGTCTCAGCTTGTCTGCCCTCTGCATCTTAGCATCAGAGTCCCCAAGGAAAACAACGATGATGAACACTTGTTGGAGCAATAAGTATTTACTCACATAGAGGAGAGAAAGCAAGGTTAGCTCCAAAAGTGGGCATCCGTGTCCTCCCCACCAGCCAGCAGGTTCTTCTTGGCAGCTGAAGTGGGCCACTGGCATGCACACATGTCTCTTGTGCTATAGTAAAAAAGAGTCCTATCCTCCTCACAATGGACAGAAAAAGCAGTGGGGCTGGCCAGCTGCCATATAATGGACACATATGGTGCCTGATAAATTCTGTCTGTGCAGAACCAAAGCATACACATTGAGTCTGAAACAGGGAAAATGCTTCCTCAAGATAACAAGACCAGCACTGGCCATGAAGACTATCTCTTGGCTTTGGAGTATTGAATTTTCACATGTTAGCATTTTTATGTGCCTTCCCTTCTACTAGAAGGTGCAGTCCCTTAGTCTGCACCTGGCTGAATTTGACTTAAACTTCTAGGTTAAATGTCATTGAAAATAATCCTTCTACTACTTACAAATCTAAATTATACCAGAAAGTGGAACTCAGTAACTATTGTTTGAATATGTATATGATTGAATGAATGAAAACTTCAAGGCATCCACTGAAAGTCTCTTGTGGCCACATCACTTTTGTGTAAAGTAGTTGTCCTGTCAGCAGTCGTAACTCTCAACTCTCAAAGGCTGTTGTTTATGCTTCATTTCAAGTACTGCCAAGCAATGACACACAATTCACCTGCCAAAATATGCATAAGACACTAAATAACTCTAAAAAGAAGTACGGGGTCGAAATCTTGGAGAAAAAAATCTGGGTTTTCTTTTCCCATTGGTATTGCCCAATTCAAGAAGAAGAACAGGGAGGCTGAGAAATACACTACGGTTTTGACAGATGGACAGGACTGAGAGTACAAGGACCAGGTGCTGGGGTCTGCCAAGAGTGGTGGTTTGGGTTGAATTCTCTAGGCTTCAGATCCTAAGGTGGCCTAAGAATAGGCTGATTCAGATAGGAATTTAGTGCCAGCCTAAATACTCAAGTTACACTTACTTGTTCAGCTCTGACTTGCAAGAACTGGATTAACTGTATTGCAAAAACTCCTTTTTTCACTATTTTGCTATTTCTACACACTACACAGTGGTCCATAGTTGCAATGCTTATTAATTGAATTGGTGAATCAATGATCATTTAGACAAGTATGAAGTATAATTTTTAGTTTCCTTCACAAAGTAACTCAGTATTTTCATTACTGAAAAAACACCCCAAAGCCTACATGTAGTTAGCTTTTTTATTTCACTCATACAGGGAGGGTGGAGCACTATTCTTAGCAAAATTGTCTTTCATCACGATTTGTTAAACTCAACCCTGTATCTGGAAAGCAATGGTGTGTTTTTCAGTCCGTCCCCACACTCTACACGCCATGCTCCTGAACTCATCAGTTCACCTCATCAGAGTCATCTCTCAACCTCCAGGGTATCTCTGCTGCTCCAACACCTTTGCATTGAAAATTCAACCTCTCCATTCTTCTTTGAAGAACAGTGCCCTCAGGAATTGATAAATCAGAGAAATAATGGGATTTAGGGTAAGTTTTAAAAACCAGCCAAACAAAATCCATCATAGCATTTAGGCTTGAGACTTCTCAGAATCACAGATATAGTAATAAGCAGTGTGGAGCTGTAAAAGTGGATTATGTAGTAATGTATAACTGGTGCCCAGAATGATTTGGCCACCAGAACCCTCTGATATCAAGTGTATCAAGTTCGGAGATGGGGATGTAACTTAGAGTGCTTACCTAGCATGATGACGGAGGCCCTAGGTTTGATCTCCAGTGCTACAAAACAATATGAAAAAAGAAAAACACTTTTGAGGTTATTTTAATGTCATTTCTTTAAAGAACACATTTTGGGAATGCTGTCTTATCCATGTCTGAACACAAACACTCCTGTGCCAACTGAAGTGACGATCTCGCCATCTCTCATTCCACTCACACACATGAACCGCGAGGGGCAATTCTCTTTTCTTTGATTTGCTTCGAATTATGTTCTCTATATTTTCCACACCCACAATCTATTTCCTGAAACCAAATTTCTGTCTTTCATAGCCATATAGCCACATGTCCTTTTAAAGTGAAATCATGTGTGTTAGTTGGCTGTGGCATTCAACCAACTTCAGAACCTACAGATAGGTGTAGATATCTCACTTAAGAGTTCCTGTTGGCACATAGCCAGCATTTGTAATCAGAGATTCTCAGTGCTCAGCATCCTGGAGAGGACCTAAGAGGGGTGTGAGTTACAAGACAGTTCAGCAAACCCCGAGAACATAGCCCTGTGGTCGCTGGTGAAGGCTTAGCATGGTTCACATTTGCTAACCATCCAAGACACCTGCATCAGCATATATTAGTCACCGTCACACTGCTGGCACAAAATACCTAACATACACAACTTAGAGGAGAAAGAGCTTATTTGGGCTCGTGGTTTCAGAGGTTTCAGTCCATGGTCAGCTGACTTTATGGCAGAAACATCATGGTAGAAGGGCATGACACAGGAAATCTGTTTACCTGTGGTCGACAGGAAGAACAGTAAGCAGAGAGCCTGAACGAGAGGGGAAGGAGATAGGGACAAGAACATATCCCTCTAGATTATATCCCCACTGACCCATCTCCTCCAACCAGCCCCTACCTCCTAAAAGTACATCCAGCTATAAACCCATCAATGGATTAATCCATTAATGAGGTTAGCATCCTCATTATCTAATCACCTTCCAAAAGCCCAACCTCTGAAAACACGAGCCTTTTGGAGGATATTTTGGATCCCATACATAACATTCTACCTCTGGCCCCCAAAGGCTCATGTCCATCTCATGCAAAATTCATTCAGTTTATAAGAGTTAAAGTTTTGACAGTTCCAGCATTTCCCAAAGGTCCAAGTCCAAAGGTTCTTCTGAGGCTCAGGGCAACTCTTAGCTGTGAAGCCATGTAAAATTAAAAAAAAAAAAATTTATATGCTCCCCAGATGCAATGACACAAAGTAAACATTCCCAGTCCAAAAAAGAAGGAATAGGAAAATATAGAGGAATTAGACCAAAGCAAGACCAAAGCAAGACCAAAACCCCACATGGCAAAAAATAAGTCCTGTAGTTTCATGTCCAGCATCGGGGGCACATGGTGGTAAGACGTGAGTTCCAAAGAGGCTCAGCAGCCATGGCTTTGCTGGTTGTAGTTCATTTGGCCTCTCTCTGGGCAGGCTCTGCTGCCTCCCTGCACCATTCCTCAGCAGAGCTTCCAAGTTCCTGCCATCTCTAATTTCCTGGAGTCTCCACTGCAGCTTAGGCTTCACTCTCACAGCTTCATGCATTGCCCTCTTAGGGGCCACCTCAGAAATTCTGATCCTGTCACACATGGCCTGGCCTCCCAGGCTTTCCGTTGAAATCTGGGTGGAAGCCTCCATGATTCTATCCATAACTCTGGCATTCTGCATGCCTGCAAGCCAGCATCATGTGGATAACGCCAAGGTCTGATGTCACCTGGAAGGGTAGCGAGGCTACCTTGGACCATGGCCGCAGCAGCCTCTGAGTGCCTACGTGGCTGAACTTGGGGAAACGCTTTCTCAGGTGCTCTGAGTAAGCAGGGCACCCTGGGACTGATGTCTGCAAGAAAACTCTTTCAAAGGGCTCACAATTTTCCAACTTCAAGCTCACAAATTTCCATCCTCAGTTGAGATCTGGCCAATTCCTCAGATACTCTCAGGGTACATTTTCTACTGTGCAAGTACAAAATACTTGGCTTCTTTTTAATAGTGGTAATCTCTTGAACAACCACACCTTCTTTGGCCCCAAAACTTACACGTTTCTTTTATGGCCAAACTACATTTTTCAAATCTTTCAGCTCTGTTTTTAGTTCCTGTTTCTCACTGCATATCTGGCCAAAAAACAGGCAGCAATACCCATGCCACTGGCCTGATCGTTGTGCTACCTGAGTTTCCTCTGCCAGATCACTTAATCCATTAGCTTTAAACTCAGCTTCACAAGAACTTTTAGAGCATGGGGGAAATGTAGAAAAAAATCTTTGTCAGAATGTAATACCAATGGGCTTTAGTTCAATTCCCAATAGAGCCCTTGCTCCCACCTGAAGCCTCATGAAATCAGTCTCTACTATCCACATTCCTATTAGCATTCTGGTCTTCTGAACTCATATCAAAATTGCCCATCAAGTTCTGCTTACAGCATTATAGATTTTCTCTATCTGCTTCTTCAAATCACCTCAAATTCCTCCTGAAGCCCAGTTCTAATGGTTTCTGAACCACATAGTCATTTATAGTCACAGTAACAACCCTCTTCTCAGTACCAATTTTCTGTACCTGTCACCTTTTCATTCCTGGGACAAAATACCTGACATATGCAACTTAAGAGAAAAAAAGTTTACCTTGGCTCATACATCCAGAGGTTCCAGTGCATGGTCAGATGGCTCCAAGGAGAAACAATATGGCAAAAGGGCACAACAGAAGAAATCTACTCACCCTACGGTAGATAAGAAACAGGATGACTAGGAGGAGATCGTGAGAAGGAGGATGGCCTGAGAAAGACGACCTGGCAGAGCAAACTCAGGTTGCACAATGATTAGTGACAACAACACATCCCCCTAGGTTATATCACTATTGACTTCAGAATCCTAACCAAGACTTGACATGCCACAGCAGGTCTGAAGACAGAGGAGGCTAAATGAGAAGAAATGCAGGTGGCCTTGATGAGTTAAGAGTCCCCCAGCTGATAGCCAGCAAGAAAAGGGCACCTCAATCCTACAAACTCAAGGAACTAAATCCTCCCAACAACTCAAATGAGCCTGGGACAGATCTTTCCATGGCTGAGCTGCCAGATAAGTGTTCAACCAGGTCAGAATCTTGACCTCAGTCTTGTGAAACCCTAAACAGAGCCCATTCCAGCCCATCTGAATTTATGACCTTCACACTTGACATAATCAGTGACTGTTGTTCAAGATCTGTCACGTAGCAATAGAAAACAATATATTTCAAAAGTTACAAAACACATATTCTGAAATCTGGTCAATAAGGCATGAAAATAAAATATCCTTCCTGGCCTGGGAGAACTCCATTGCAGGATCATCAAATAGTTGATGAGAAAAAGTTTCCTTTGTAGAAAAATCTAGTTAGTAAAGATAGAATGAATGGTAGAAATAAAATGTCTGTTCTGACTACTATAACAATATACCTCAGATTGGGTAATTAATAAATAGTAGAAATTTATTTCTTACAGTTCTAGAGTTTAGGGAGTCCAAGGTGAAGGCACTAGTAGGTTAGCACCAGATCTCTCTGCTTTCAACATGACACTTTGAACACTGCATCATCTGGGACTTTTAATGGCATGGAATTTTATCCGTGAGTTCCTTTAATGTGAAGCTTTTTGCTAGAATCCTTTCCTCTGAGGTACATTCATCTTCTATGTCAAAACCATTTTTTCTCACTTATGTCAATAGGTTTGCCTATTTTTTTTTTCAGTTACAAACTGCACTTCTTTTTTTTTTATTAGTAGTACATGTTTGGAATTCACAGAGTTTACAACCATCTTGGAGAGTGGTTACATGCACATAGTACAGCTTGTTTTATTTTTTTTAATCCCTTTCCCCCTTTCTCTTTTTTTTTTCTTTCTTTGTTGTTGGCACCTTTGTTGACTAATTCCTTTCTGTGATTATGAACTGTTATATGAATTTCATCTCTGGTAGACAAAGAGGCAACAAAACTATGCCCTTTGCTGTCTGTATGTGAGCTAAATAACAGATGCTTGGGGACAAATCACCAGCAGACCTTGAAAGAAGTCATGTGATGGGTCACTGTTCATAATGTACATCTTTTATTTGTATAGGGATTGGGAACTGAAGAGCTAGCAATGAAGTATATGCAGCTTGATAAAACTGTATTGAAATTTCAGCAGAGTTGCTGGGAGACTGGTATTTAACTAAAGTGTAGTAGATGAAACTCATGCATATTGAAAAATTGCAAAGCAAAGACTACTGGTACCTAAAAAGAAAAACTCATTAATTCACAAAATAATCAAATTTTAATGAGCTACTAACCAAACCTAACAAAGCCTAAACTAAGCAAAAGTTTTCTCAAGAAATGCTAGTTTCAAAACTCCAAATTACTCAACAGGACTAGAAGAATGTTTGGAGAGAACTGAATGAAAAATATGTCAAACTAGGATTTACAGACAGTCCAAAGATACTTTTGAGAATTGTGATTCCTTTTCTCATTTCAGTCTTGAAGTCTCTTTAATAATCTTCAAATTCTAGATCAAATAAATCTGACAAATTATGTTCTTTAAGACAAGCACCCTTCAATTTTATTCCTTTTTTGCATATTTCAAAGAATTATCTTCCAAAATCTACTCTTCTTTTCTGGGTATCTTCAAAAGCGTAATTCCTGATTTCCCTCACCTCCCTTATCACAGCTGGACTCACTGCATTAACAACTGGCACATCTTCCAGCTCCTCTGGAATCACAAATTTAGCTCCAACCATGTCAACAGCTCTCCATCACTCAGAAAATGCCCATAGGAAAAGCAGCTCCAGCTCCTATAAGGCATTTATTTTTAAAACTAGTGAATAATGGTTAGCTCAGTGGTTAGAGTGCTTGTCTTGCAAGCACAAGGCCCTGAGTTCGATCCCCAGCACCAAAACCAAAAAACAAACAAATAAACCCCCCAAAAAAACCCCAAAAAACCCCCAAAATAAAAATAGTGAATAATGAATGAAAATAAAATACCCTACCTTGTCTGCGAGAACTTCATTTCAAGGATTGTCAAATAATTGATAAGGAAAAGGTTTCCTTTGGAGAAAAATCTAGTTAATAAAAACAGTGAATTACAGTAGTATTAGAATGTCAGTTTGTTCTGGCTGCTATAACGATATACCTCAGATTGGTTAATTAATACACAGCAGAAATTAATTTCTTACAGTGTTGGAGGCTAGCTTCCTTCTCCCAACTTGTGTCTTGAGCATTCACTGCTGAGTGGTAAGTAAAAGGACTTACATCTGGTTAGAATTCAAAATCAATTGTCTCTCTCAATTTCCCAGTAATATCAAAAGCTATATTTTTTACAATCATAGTTAAGGCATTGAATTTTTCTAGCTTTGTAGAGATGAAATTAACCTAGTATGGAATTTTATTCTTCTCTTCGAAATTGCCAAAAAGTTGATTAGTTATAGTTTTCCACAGACGAATTTGAACATGTCCTCTTTCACATACAGAAATTTCAATGTGTTTGTGGATAGCAGGAATTGGCACTTATGAATTTTTGTCTAGGATTTAAAAATTTGGACAGCTCAGCCACAGTTGGATTTAATACTGTGGATTAAGTTAGCTGATAGCATTAAATGTTAGAGAGAAAGAAATATTAGAGAAAGGAATTAGAGATCACAAGTAGAAGAATGTTTTCCAAGGGTTTGGTGACCAAAGGAGTAGTGGAGTCCCCCGAGTGGTTTGCTGGCTAAATGAGGACTTTAAAAAAGCTTTTACATAAATAAAATTGGATAATACCATCGTACTTGTATGCTGATAGGGAAAATCCAGCAGAGAGAGAGGAAAAAAAGAGAAAGGAGTAATTGTTGAGTAATATGAAACTGAGTAGGGAGGTGTGAGTGCTGTTTGTCACGGGGAAAGTCAGGAACGTGGAGTTGGCAAGATTTGGAAAATGGAGAGACAGTGCTGAGGGAAGATGGTCCATTCTGTACGCTTCCATTTTCTCAAAGTGGTGAAGTTATCTTAGTGTTGAAATTTCTGTGTCAATTTTTCCAGAATATGGAAAAACTTTATTTTATTTTGTTTTATTTATTTGTTTGTTTGTTTAGGGGGAATTTGAGACAGGGTCTCACTATGTAGTTCAGGCTGGCCTTGAACTTGCAGCAATCCTCTGCCTCAGCCTCCCAGGTGCTGGGATAACAAGAAAATGTGGTTCTCATTTTCAAGTTTGCCTCCTAGCATATGCAGGATATTGTTTTTTTCAGCTTGCCTTTCTGACCTGCAATTCTGTCTAATCTTGTTTACCTCTATTCACTGCCATTCCTGTTTGCTTGCTTTTCTTGATCTTTTCTCCTTTCCCTTCTCTGTATTTCATTGATGTCTAGTGTCCTTTCTGCTGCTCCTAATTTGCCTTACCCTAATGTAATTTTGCGTCCCCCCTAATTTTCTATGCCCAGAGGTAACTGTTAACTGCAGCCCATGGAGGGGACTAGCATGGTTATCAACTATCTCTCTGAGAACAGAACATTGCAGATGTATTTCTTCTTTTTAGGCAAATCTATTTGTCTGGTTTGATCAAAATATTTTTCTTCTGTTTTCACTAATGTTAATTTTGTTTACAGGTGTCAAAACCTGGTGCCTAGACAAACTTAGTGATGTTTCCCTCTTTTTCTTTTTAATCTACCAGAACATTATACAGAAAAGGACAATCGATTCCTTGAAAGCTTGATAGAATTTGCTTCTAAAGTCCTTCATGCTTCATTTAGTAGGGGCATTACTAATGTGTTTAACATCATGGATTCTGGTGGTCGACTACATTACTTAGGGCAAGTAACAGACTCTCTGAGTTGTCGTTCGCCATCTGCACACTGGGAATAAAAAATAATGCTTATCTCATAAAGTTGTGAGGATTACATGAATTAATATACATTAAACTTTTAAAACAGGAACTGACATATAGTAAACACAATATACAACTTAGCAATCTGCATTATTATTTTTATAGCTCTTTGATTGTAAAAGGGATACCACTGTGTATTTTATTACTTTCATCTTTTTTTTTTTTTTCCTTTTTGGCCATCCTGTGGCTTGACCCCAGAGCCTCATATTTGCTAATGGAGCCCTCTACCACTGAGCTACATTTCCAGTCCACTAGTTTCTTCCTAAAATTGGTAAAACTCTTGAAGTGACTGGTGTACGCTAAGACTCTGAACAGAACTCTAACCGCACAAGAAATAAAAGCAAAAGTCAACAAATGAGAACTATATCAAATAAAAAAGTTTCTGCACAGCAAAGGAAAAAACGAACAGAGTAAAGAGACAAGCTATAGAGTGGGAAAAAAAACTGGCCAGCTACACCTCAGAGGATTAATACCTAGAATATACAAAGAACTGAAAAAAATTAGACCCTACAAAATAAAAGATCCAATCAAAAAAACGAGTGGGTAACTGTAATAGACAGTACTCAGAAGAAGAAATAAAACAGCCAGTAAACGCATGAAAAAATGTGCAACATCATTGGCCATTAGAGAAAAGAAAAATAAAAAAACACTGAGACTTCATCTTATACCAGGACAATGGCAATCATCAGAAATCAAATTAACAAATGCTGACACACTGTGGGAAAAAAACAAACCCTCCTACATTCTGCCAGGAATGTAAACTAGTACAACCACTGTAGAAATCAGTATGGAGACTCCTCAAAACACTAAAAAAGTTTCACTTGACCTAGCTACTCCCCTTCTAGGCATTTTTCCAAAAGAGTTAAATATATAATATTACAGTGATACATGCATTGCCATCTTTATAGAAGCACAATTCATAATAGCTAAATCTTGGAAGCAGCCTACATACCCATCAACAGACAAATGAATTAAGAAAATGTGGTATCTATAATATAATGGGTTACTACTTGGCTATAAAGAGTCATTTCTAGGAAAACGGATGCAACTTGAAAACATGTTAAATGAAATAAACATATAACCTTAAATGCCATATGGTTTCACTCATGAGAAATCTAAAGTATAAATGAAGAGCAAAATGAAAGACATATGGGGAAAACAGGAAGATAGGTCTTTTGCAAATGGGAAAAGGAAGGAGAAATGAGGGGTGGGGGGTGGTGCATGGAAAGCACTGGGATGTGTTGTGTACATGTACCAACAACCCATAATTACTGTAATCGTGTATCACCAAGAAACCACATACAGGTTGTGGCCAGAGAGTTGAGGTTTGGATCTGCACCAACAGAGGAAAGGTACATCATGATTTTAAAAAGATTAAAGTAAGTTTATTATAGAACTTCAGCAGATATGAGAATAGTCAAATAATATATTACCATCAAGGCAGGAAACGGCACCAAAGATGGGAGATCTTGCATGAGATGGAGCCTTCAGCAGGCAAGAGAGAAAATGCCAACAACAACTGCACCCAGTTTGTTAGTTTCTTATGTACTGTGTTCAGACAGAAGTGGCTTGGTGTCAACAGGCCTGTGCAGGTGGAAGGATTGTTCCCTGTCTCAGCTAGAGTCAAGAAATGGTCAGTTTTTTGTGTATGTTAACAGTTATCTCTATACATTCCTTTCCCAGGGGAAATAGCCAGTTTCTCAGTAGAAAGGCAGCAGCCAAGGTCATTTCAGGGAACACCTGCATTTCACTAACTCTAATCTTTAACCCTTTCCCTGACAAATCATTGTAAGTCTAGAGAGAGGGGATGGAGGGAGAAGGGCGGGGAAGAGGAAAGCATTAAAAGAATTAAGATGTTAAATATATGTACCTACCCCCTAAGATGAATGTAAACATTATATATTGCAAACATGTACTAATAGAGTTTTGCCTTCACAGACAGCATAGCCCTATGCATACTGAGGGGTGCATTAAAGTAGGACATATCAACGCCCATTAGAAGAACTTGCAGAATCAGAACATGACTGGAATCCACAGCAGACATTCCCATGTGCTTACTTACCATGACCACTGGGGTCCGCGAAATGAGAGGATGTCGGGGAGCTCCACCAGTGTGGAGATGGGCTGAATCCAGACTTGTTGCCCTGGCACCTTCTCTGATACATGATGCCAGTAAGGACTGTTCCTTCTGACAATAGTAGAGACTGCCAATAGCTATGGGCAGATCTCCTGGTGGAATGACTGTGCATGTACAGCAAGTCAGGCTAATGTCAGTAGCTTTGAGGGCTCCAAGTGGGTCTTCACAAGCATATGCACTGTCTTTGGACTGGGCTTTTCTTACTCACGAAGGTTCAAGTTCTCAGAATGTTACAGAGCAGCCAGAACAGCACTTACTGCATAGATTTGGACAGCTGAACATAATTTCTTCGAACCAAGGAACACATTCACAATGCATGATGTTTAGAAACCGATCCTCTTCAGAGTAATAGTTTCACAGAGAAGTGAAAAGGAGCAATTCATCTACCTACCTACCTATCCATCCATGTGTCCATCATCTCCACTGTAGACCCTAGTTAGGTTGGCAGGTCTTTCCTGACCAAACACTGTCCTTGTGTACTGCCTATCCAAGCTGCCTCTCCTATTATGCAGCTCTTCCAGAAATACTGTGTGGTTCCTATGCTCTAGGGTTACGCATATGTGGTTCCCTGAAGCTCTTCATATTGCTACTTGCTTTTAAACAAAAACACTGGAACCCCCTTGAAATTGGGTTATTCCATATTTCATGTCCCCTACAGCTGCCAAAGCAGCAGTCTCTACAGGCTCTTTTAGTGGAACAAGTTCCCCTTGTCATTTCCTGCTGGGATGTAAGCCTGAAAGCTAACACCAGACTGGAACTGGGCCAGGTCCCTGAAGGGCAGGTACCTGCCATCAGTCAGGTACGTAGAGTAAAAACAAAGCAAGGAGCCAGAAGGTTGTGCTCACTGCTACCAGGCATCTGAACCACATTCAGATTCAACAGCTTGTCAGCTCCTCAAGGGAGGTCACCATTCTGACAGTTTCCCCTATTCTGGATCCATCCTGGTCACTTCCGGATGAGTGAAGGAGTTTTCACATTGTTGAAGACTCAGTCACAGAGTTGGCCCCTGCTGACCCACAAAGCCAGTGGGAATGGCCAAGACAGGTCAGACTGGCCAACACAGCAAGATCTTGCCTCTAAATACAACCCAAAAGCCAGTTATAGCTTCTCACTTAGGAATCATCCCTGATGTTCCCATCCCTTGTAGCTGCAGCCTTGCCTTGGGATTACAGCATTAGGGATGGGGGTGGGGGGTTAAAGTGACGTGGCCATGAAAGGGCTAGAACACATTGTCTCTCTTTTTCTTTCTACAAGTGACATTCTCCATGTTTAGCATATAATTAATGAAAAACATAGAGTGTTATTTCTATATAAGTAAATATAACAAGGAAATGAAGAATCAAGAGTATGGTTCAGGTAAAATATGGGCTGCCTAGTTAAACGGGTACACTACAAATTATACATATATATGTATATGCATATATATGATTTGTTATCAGGGTCCCACAGGGATAATAACCTTCTACAAGTTTACAGTTCAAGCCAGACCTGTCCAAACCAATCATGGTAAAACCATGCCCTTTTTTTAGAAATAGTATAGGCATGGGCAGGTGATATGTCTCACATAAAACTTGGGACACAGATAAACCGAAACATTATTGTTTACCTGAAATCCACATTTAATTGGGCATCTTGTATTTTTATTTGCTAAATCTAGCAACACTAACCATTACATATGAGCTCTTAGGTCTGATGTAAGAAAAACAATAATTCAGTTGAATAATGTGAGAGTAGAGATAATATGATGGAGGAAATTTTATTTAGGTTTGAGACTATATCAAGAGACTTTCCCAGAATGCAAGAGGGGAAAATAATACAGTAAGTATTCTTAAATGCATTAAAAGAAAAGGAAGAGTAGGGTATGGGTAAAAGTATGCTGGAAAATGTTTGACAACCAGTCTCTAGTGGTGGGGGCTAGTTTGCAGCATTTGTTGATCGACTTAAACATATTCCCATGATGTTTATCAGTATTTGTATAATTTTTCATGGCAGTCTGAAGCAGGAGAGGTTGAAAGTAAACCCAAGGCTAGATGGGTCCTGAACATGTTCAAGGATCCGTCAGAGTATGTGTGCCAGAGATCAGCTTCAAAAAAATTAAGCTCTTTCTCAGCTCTTTTCTGAGCATGTGTCCTTCCTTCCTTAGAAATGTGCAATGACTCTAAATTCTTCAGAACATGCCATTGTTTTTGAAATTGCTTATCCTTAACTTTTAGAAGCTCTACTTCTTAAATGCCTGGCGCCAAGTGGGAAAACAAACAGGCAGTGGCCCTTTAAATTCCCTTATGTCAGTTTAGCTAATGTGGGTTTGCAACAGTGGTGCCCCATCTCCATCTGCACATCCACCATCAGACACAGCAAATGGCAATCAGAAAACAGAATTCAAAATATGGAAGACAAAGTCTCTGATGCCCACTCTGACCTCTAACCAACTCCAGGAATCTCACTCTCTGTCATGAGGCTGGGGGTTACCATGCTAAGGGACGAAATAAACCGCAATTTACTACTGACTGAACAGACTCAAGTTCCCAAGAGTTAGATCTACTTCTAAGAGCACAACTATTTTCTAAATGGAGAGGTTAATTCCTAGTACTTTCTACTTGATGTCACTATAATTTTTGTATTTTTAATGTAACATTTCTCAGCAGGTATCTTTATGTCCCCAATACACAACACTGTAAACACATCTATCCGAATCTTTGAATTATACTGCAAAAATCATAGAAGACACAACACACAGGTGTACTCTCAGAGTGCACCATTTGGCAGCATGACTAAGTGAAACACTTCTGTTTTTATCTAGGATAAAGTTAGTGGTAACAACTGTGTTGTAATCAAGAAGTGGTATTTTAAACGTTAAACATTTCATTATGTTCTCCTGTTGTATCTCACCATGCTTGAGGCTTCTGAACTTACATAAACCTCACAATTTTATCCACTAAAAATATTTGAAAACAGGCTCGCAGGAGAGAGCTATTACAGCAGCGTTTGGTGTTCTTGTATTTTACTAAACATGTAGTTTTCAGCAATGGTCAACTAAAACAGGAGGCATCACATTCAACTGCTGCAATACCTTATGCATTTATTTCCCCAAAATACTTTTGCCTTAAAAATAAAAAAGGTCATATATAGCTTGTTCTCTCCTTTCTCACTTGGCCAAATCAATATTGATTTGTAACTAAAAGACAAGCCACTCCATCCTCCAAAGCCATCCAAAACTTCAGTACATCAAAACTATTTTTCTCTGGAAGTTTATTTTAGATAAAATAGTTGAAGACAGATTACAACAATATATTGTACAAAAGGACTAGAAAATAATTTAGGAAAGTATTTTAAGCACAGGGTCCTGACACACTCATAAACGGATTTTCTCCCAAGCCTGCAGGTCAGAGCTGGTAGCCTTCTGCCTACACAGATGTTATCATTATTAAAAAAAATGGCTATTCATGGGTGATAAACCAAAACTGTCTCTTGCAAAGTAAAGTTCTTTCTCCATCAAAAGCCCCAACAGTTATAACAATGAACCTTTCAGTTAGTTTGAAATCTCAATCAACTCTATAAAATGCAGAAATACCATCTAATCAAAATATTTGTAATATTATGCAACCTCTGTAAGGTTAATCACCATTTTCAGCAACAAGCCCTTTAGCTATTTCAGTAAGTTTTATGAAAACACACCAAATGAAACAGCCAGTCTAGCCAAACCACATCACCGAAAAAGACACTATCTTCTGTCCTTTTTACCAGCTTTCCTCTTTCCAGAGAGCAAGTGCTTGGGTTTCATATCAAACACATGTCTATCTGCCTCCCCTTTCTTCCCCAAGCGATTCATCTTCTTCTGAGCATTCTTCATCATAGTCTTGGCTTTCTTTACCATCTACAGTGGGAGAAAAAAACAAAATTAATTAAGGAAAATTAAGTTTACACTGCATGCTTTGTTGGACCAGGTCTGTTTTGTATGAGACACAAGTCTCATTCACTGTTTTTTCTTAGGCCCAATAGAGTATCTGCAGGAACTCAGTGGATATTTGTGTAATAGTCAATGAAAATCAGACTTAGGACAAGTTTGACACCTAGAAGAACTATGACATTTTAGACTCAGAAGACTATAGTATTATCTAACTCCTTACCCAAACTAACACTGAAACTCAGGCCCAAGAGAATGTTATTATGTACATCTGTTTGACAATGCCAATATTGAAGCCCAGATTTCCACATGGAAATGGCACAATGGAATGAAAAACTCAAGTGTCTATAAAGTAGACTGCTTGGCAGTTTATATATGGACTTTCTCTTATACCTTAATTTTCAAAATGCTGAAACTAAAAATTTTTGTGTTTATTAAAAAGACCTTTTAGCCAAAGAGACTGTGGACATCCAGTGTCTGTCAAAAACCACAAGAAATGATCAGTGACCAAGCTATCAACTGGGGTGGTGGAGGGATGATCTCCGTAATGACATGAAGACAAGCAGGATCACTTGATGATCAACTGGAATAACTGCCTCTGAGCTGGTTCCTCCATGGGACCTCCAGAACTGAGGCCTCAGAGGTTGAGGGGCCATTTCCTAGTACTCCCCTAAATAGGCAGACCTAACTAACCTCAGACTGCTGGTACTTTATGAGAACATGTTTTTGTCTGCTCTCCAAAAAAAGGGAAGCAGAGAATGGTCCACCTACAGTAACCGCAAGGACCATCCAACTGTTCCCTGGCCCAAGTTCTCCTCTAAAGGATACCACGAAACTTGGAGATGCAGTGTACAGCTAACCCCTTGCTAATAGGTCCTGCAGCCCCAAACCACAACTGTTGATGCTTGCTCTCAGTTCTTGTGTAAATACACACTGGAGACTCTTATTTTCTTTTATTACATACTGCAGAGACTAACCTTCACATCCCGAAGACCAGAAACATCACGTGGAGTTCGAGAGCAACTCCGACTCCGGGCTATAGAAGTGGGTGGAACAGATTCTTCACGCTTTCTTTTCCTAGTGACACTCCGAGACCTTCTTGCCTGGATTGCATAGTGGGCCTGAAATGCACAGAAAGCAAAGTTCTGAGCTCAAGATTCCTGCCCTGCTTCTAGGTTCAGTGACAATCAAAACTACTCCAACAAGGGGCAAGGACAGTTTGGAGTTTAAAGGACTATTATTACAAGAGCTAAAGATCTTTAATCAATTTCACATAATTACTGGTAAATATTCTTCACACAGCTGCTTTATGTACAAAGCTGATCATTAGATTTAGCACAGTGATTTGTATTTCAGGCATACAGAATTATCTCATCCTTACTCCTCCATTTTGGGATTATGTATCTGAACACAAAGAGACAATTACCAGAAAGTCAACTTGAAGTTTAAGCAAAGACATGTAGACTGCCCATTTATGAAAACAGGTTCTATAGTCAGACCCTTGACAAATCACAACTCTGCCTTGTGCTGGTCAAAGGGTTTTAAATGAACCCCTTACCCCTGCTCACTTTTGGTTAGCTGTTTGTAAAGTAATGATAACACACATATTTCTAAAAGTCTTTCCAAGATTTTGGTTTTATTAAAAAAGTTATATCTGACCACATAAAGATAGGTATTCAGCTTGAACTTAATACTCAAATGTCCAGAGATACATACATACATTAAAACAATTCTCTGTGCATGAAGCAAATAGGTACAGTGGTACCTCAGTTCATGAACTTAAATTGTTTAACGATTTTGGAAAAGATGGCCACATTTGTGTTAGTACAGGAAAGATGGCTACAGTCCTGTTTGTCACCCAATGTAGAGTTTACAAACAAAAACAAAATTTTGCCAAACACTTTTGCTTGTGAACCAAACTCAGCAAACAAAAGCATTTGTGAACAGAGGTACCAGTGTACTTTTAAAGATTACTGATTAAATTTAACTTATCCTAGCCTTTTTTAAAAGAAACTTTAATACAATGTTGTCCTCTGAATTTGGTTAATTATATTTCTGGGAATCTGTTCTTTGAGAAGAGTCAAGAACATGAAAAGACTCTTATGCGAAGATGTATAGGCTCCAGCATAATTTATCATAGGAAAAAGTCAGAAATCCTCACATATATATAAAATGCCTTTTCATCTTTGGACTTCTAGGAAGATACTTACCTATTTATCTCCTCATCCTATTCCAATTTATATTTTTCTCTGGTGCCAATTATTTCATTTTATTGTGTATTTCTTACATATTGCCTTGGATTCTTAGGTAACAGCAAATAAATGAATTTCTTAAATGCAAATAATTAAAAAGTCTAAAAGAAATTAAATTTTTTTTAATTAAAGTATAAAGGTAGGTACGGTGGTGCATGCCCAAAATCCCAGTACTCTTAAGAGTCTGAGACAGGAAGATTCCAAGTTTGAGACTAGCCTGGGCAACTCAGCAAGACTGTGTCTCAAAATAAAAAAATACACTGGGGATGTAGCTCAGTGCAAAGGCTTTGGGTTCATTCCTATAATGCATAAAAAAAAAAGTGAGAAATTTGCCTTAAATAAAAAAATAATGCTCTGTACCACAATGAACTGCACATGAAATATGTGGAATGTGATATAAATGTATTTTTAAAAAGAAACAAATAAGAAAACCCTCTGCATGGAAAAGTGAACAAAAAGGTATCTTTTACCTTTCAACGTACTTTATTTTTTTGATATAACCATAAAGGACTTTTTTCTTTCTAGTTCTCAGTATTTTCCAAATTTTCCATTAACATGAAAGCAAAAGATAATAAATATATATATATATAATGAAATATGGCAAAAAGTAAAAACAAAAGCATTGGAATCACCTCCCATAATTGATGGCAATTAAAATGGAAATGTAACACACAGGGAACCTTGCCCACCCTCAACTAAGGAAAATGGAGTGTGTAAGGTCTTCCTAAATTCTGCTCCAATGGTGAGCAAGAACTGAGTTCTGAAAACACCATCTTTCTGCACAGGTAGCAGGATACTCAGCTGCAAGCTCCCAGACTGTCCCGAGAGGGAACAAGCATGACTGACAACCCCACACTTCAAACCAGACCCTCTGCCAGTAAATCTCAACAAAAATGTAGAATGTTCTAAATTCTTTTTCTTCCAATTTAGCAGCCAAATCTGTATTCTCAAGGGTTCCAAGACCTTGGTTTCATTATTTAAAAAAGCTGTATCCAACCACATAGTTATGTGCTACAAAATTTTAATGGAGCTGAAAAATTCCCATTGCTCAGTGACACAGCTATCATAATCCCACACAATGCACTAAATATGTGGTTGTGGTGATGCAGGTGTAAACAACGTAGTGTGCTACCAGCTGTATGCAAGTATGGCACATTCAATTGTGCACAGTACCTCACACTCGATAACAAGTCTGTCACTGATTTAGGTATTTCCTATTTTTTGTCATTATTTTAGTGTGTCTCATAAGAAAGGTTCACTGTAAAACAGAATGCAGTGTTAGCAAGGAAGCAGCCCCTACATTTCATGTTTACTGTATCTTTATTGCATCATTTTCTCATATGCTCGATTTAATCTCATGTTGATTTCACTGGCTCTAAAGCAACTGGGAATACCATATGTGTGCATGTTACACAGTCCAGGTGTGCAATACACTGTATCATTTAGGTTTGTGTAAGTACATGCTGCAATGTTCACATGACAAAAATTATCTAATGACAGATTTTTCAGAACATGTCCCTGTTATTAAGCAAAGTATTACTGTATCTCAAAGCATCCTGTACACTTACATTGTCTTTATCATCCATGTTAATACCAAGACTTCGCATCTCACTCTCCAAAACTGTCCGCTGAACCTGAAAATAAAAGTTATTTGTTTTAGGCCAAATTAGTCTGGTGAAATGCTTTTTTTTTTAAAATCAATGCTTTTTTTTTTAAAGCATACACGTGATACAGTTGTATGTCGGTTCACAAATGCTTCTGTCTGCAAACAATTTCATTAGCACACAATAGCGTTCGGCAAAATTTTGCTTCTGTTCGCAAACTCCACATCGGGTGACAAACATGACCACAGCCATCTTTTCCACACAACCATAAACACAGCCATCTTCTCCAAAATCATAAAACGAATTAAGTTTGTAAACCAAGGTACCACTGTACTATGACATATATTATTTTGGTTTTCTTCCATAGTTCATGGCTCACTATTCCCACAGTCCTTATTTCCTAAATGATGAAAACAATGAGGTTAAAGTATGAGGCCTTTAGTACTTGGGTCCTGAAGCAACTTCCAAGTGACAGAGGTGAAGGAAGAGACTTGTTACAAACAGAGTGCTTCAGGGTTCAGAAAGCCAAAACTCCCTCAAACCTTTTCCTGCCCTTTCACTTGTTCCTTTTTTCCCCCAAAGAAACTATTCTTTTCCACACCGCAGGTCATAAAAACTAAAAATGCACTATAATCTTCCCTTGCCTTTCTGTTTTACACTAGCATTAGGTCAAGCCTTTTACCCAATCACATTTCTAATCAGCTATCCATGTTTCAGTCATGCTCATGCAATTAAGTCCCCATGAAAACCCAAAGGACAGGTTTGAAAAAACTTCTGGAGGAATGAACATGTGAGGGCTTGCAGAAAAGTGAACAAAAACTCACCTATGAACAGGGAGGGTGGTGCATGCCAACTCCACAGGGGTACAAATTCCTGCATTCAAGACCCTTTTAGATCTCACCCTATTTACTGCTTCATCTGGTATTTATTTCTGTCTCTTAAAATATTCTTTATCTCACAGAAGTGATCTATGTAGCAAGCAGCATATAAGAAAGCATAAGTAGGAAAAAGAGTGTTCTTCCTTTTTACCTTCTGATTAGACCTTTTATAATGACCTATCACACTTCTTTTAGAAGTTGTAATATTTACTTGGCATCACCTTCATGGTACTGAAGAATTCAACTAAATGCCACAAAAAGTAACATTAAGTGAGCAATTCCTATATGTAATGATACACACTTTATGTCCTTTCAGTCTTCAAAACAACCCAAGGGATAAGATGGTAATTGTTTCCATGGTACAGATGACATACTAAGGCTGAGGTTAGTGACATACCCTAAAACAGAATCAGTATACCAATCTCTCCTACAGATCGCTAGGTACCACCAAGAGAAACATAAAAATGCCTAAGTCTGTCAACGTGAAAACATTACCTTCAAACACAGAATATCCAGGTGAATCAATGTCAAATTATTTTTCTTCCTTTTCTATTATAACTGTCCTCCATGCTGTCTTGGTGGAATTGCCTCCCACTTCCTATGATCCACAGCAGCAATCATAAGACCATGCCATGGCTTCAGGGATGGCACATGACCTGGGTCTGACATGCCACCCATATAAGAGCAAGGACAGAAAATGACATCCCAACAAGGACGCAGCTGGGAAGTAGGTAGAATCCTGACACTGTCTGATCCAGTCATGTCTAAAGTGTGATTCCCCTCATCCTAACCAGTCACAAGGGCCAACAAATTGCTGCTGGGTTTAAGTCAAACTGGGTTTACTTAAAACTGCAAGAGATAAAGAGTTCTCATTAATATTAAAGTATAAGAATATGCTAATTGATGTCCTTAAATTTCTGGGTCACAAATAAACAATTTTAACTTGTACAATTACAAAATGATTAAGATTTAGAATAATGAAGAACTTTAAGCTGAAAGCCATCAAGAAAAAGCACAATAATCAGAAGATAACAGATCAAGGCAAATCATCTGGCACATCTATATATACCAACCAATTTTCAAAGTATTTGTAATCTTAGGGTCACAAATGGGTTGAAATGTAACATTTAGATGATTTACATAAAATCCAATACATAAAAAATAGGCTGTAGCTCTTTGGCATAACATAAAACTTGCCTTCTTAGCAGTTCGAGGCATCCTGGGTCCCTGGGTATTCTTTTCTTTGGATTGCAGAATTTTCAATTTCTTTTTTTCTCTAATCTGTTTTGCCAGCTGTCGGATTTCTATCATTTCTTCGTCTTCACTTTCAGATTCACTGTCATACTCTCCAGCAGCTGTTCTTAACTCTTCTTCTTTTTCTAACTCTTCCAATTTCTTTAAAAATGGTCATAATTAAACAAAATGAACAAAGGAAAAACTTGTGGGGTTGGGGATTTAGCTCAGTGGTAGAGCCCTTGTCTAGCAAGCGCAAGGCCCTGAGCTAGATCTCCAGCACCCCCCCCAAAAAAAAACCCCAAAAAACTCCCAAGTAAGTAGGTGTGGCAATGTATTTACAAGAAGCATGATTTGATCAGCTCAACTTCTGAACAGGAAATAAATTTTGAGCACAGGGTATGAAAAGCTCATAAAAAGGACATTGAAAATATAAAGCAGGACATTTAGGAATTGAATAGTGGAAAAATGAGGAAATGCAGACATAAATATTTTACAAAGTATTTTTTTCAAAAATTTGAGGAGGATATCAACTAAAGGAAAAAATATTTTTAAAAGATGAGAGAAACTTATAGACATTTACCTAAGAGTAAGCAAGGTGGGGGGACTGAGGCAGAGGGAAGACGTCAGCAATGGCACAAAGCTCTAGAGAGGAATGCATCTGAGAACAGGAAGAGCCTCACCAAAAACTCAGCCACGTCCTCAGACTGAAGGGTCAGTGGGACATGGACAAAAACCTAGAGCTTAGAGTGCACAACCCATGCTCTCAGTTTTCTCGATAAATGGCACCATCTGCTGGACTGGCAGAGGGAAACATGGGCAGGTCTTAAAGAAGTGAAAAAGCCAGAAACCACCTGCGGCAGAAGAATCCCAGACAGTGCCAGGATGCACAGGGCAGCACCAATGCCAGCCCTACTGAGATGCAGCCTGTAATAGCCAGCATGAAGAGCCTGGGCTGCCTTGGGCTATGCAGAGGTGGCACAGAGTCATCAGATGGAAGGGTGGTGATGTCTCTGAGTGGTGTAGAATTGGGTAGAGGAGCTTGCTTCAGGGCCCGGGTACAGGAAAAGGAAAAGACAAAAGATTATCAAAAAGCTAGGCGTATGTCTTCAAGCAGTTGTATCAAAAAGGGAAAAAAATCATTTCAAAAGTGACACAGACCTTCATGATAGCAGGATCAATATAATCAGCTACATTATGGCCTTCCCAGATCTCTGGTATCTTATCATATTTCTCAGAAGAATTCATCAAATCCCAGTATTCTAAAGTTAAAAAAAAAAGTTACAATAATTTCTAATATCTTCAAGTGCAATGTGCCCAAAATGAGTTAAAACATATGCCAACTCATCGCTCTACAAAAATTATAGAGGCTTTATGTTCAATACTACATAACTCATTACTAACAATACCAGCACTGACCAACATTTACAGGCTGCGAAAATATAATCTTCTCATCTAAAAACAACAGAAAATGACCTGGAAGGACTCAATCTTAGAGCCGTAACAGTACATAACTTCTAATCCTCAAGAAATTAAACTACACAGTGAGTTCAAGGCCAGCCTGAACTACAGAGCAAAACCCTGTTTCAAAAAAAGCAAGAAGAAAAAAAAAGAGATATGTGCTGAAAGACTTTTCCTCATGAACATCCTTTCCTGTTTTTCTGAAACACTTCACATGTAACTGGCATTTACAATGTCTATTTACAACCTAGCCCTTACTTTGAAGATCCAAAATATAATCATCTCCCATTTCCAGCTCAAGATCGCGTTCCTGCAATGGAAAAAAAAATTATAATCAGCTTTATTTTACCTTTTACATCCAAAAATGTTTTGGCCCCCCCTTGTTGCAGTGAAATAAACTCTCCAATCCTTTCAGTATCTGTGAGGTTCATCTTCTATTTCGAGTCGGAAAACTGTTTCTGACCATCTGATGGACTGCTTGTCTTACGTGTTTCATTTACTGCAATCTACTATCAAATGAAGTACTTCATGAGAGTAGGGACTTCTGCTGGGCATTCACTGCTATATACCAAAACCTAACAGGGAAAGCATCTGGGGATGCTCAGCTTGTGTCCACAGCCCACAACTACTCTTCTGCTCCCATCTCCCCCAAAAAACTAGACCGAGAGTTATAGCAACGTACCCTTTTCTTCTTGGGCTCCACAATTTCCATTCTCTTCTTGCGTGCCACCACTCCTTCTGGGATGAAGGGAGGCCTCTCCTAGGAGATCATTCAAAGTATTTATGTGAAATGCCTTGCTAAATGTGAATGAAACTTTAAAAAAATCAGGAAAACTGGAAGTAATTTTTTTGTCTGTAAGGGAAATACAAAACCTTCCCAGGCCAATTAAAAAATCAACACTTTCATAGCTGGGGATTTAGTTCAGTGGTTAGACTGCTTGCCTCATAAGCACAAGGCCCTGGGTTCGATCCCCAGCACCAAAAAAACCAAAACAAAACAAAACAAAACAAAACAAAACAAAACACAATACTTTCTCTGGGGTATTGGGTTTGGGAAAGGAGGCCAGAAGACCCCACAAACCAAAGGTAAATTCAGGAAAAGTAAACATCAGAATTATCAATAAAAATTATGTAACAAGAAAGTGAAATAAGAAATAACAGAAAATTGATCAATTTGAGAAATTCAGACATAAACCCAAGTATATACAAAAACTCAATGAAAAGATACACAGGACATGCTGGGGATTTAGCTCAGTGGTTAGAGTGCTTGCCTTGCTAAGCACAAGGCCCTGAGTTTTGAGTCCCAGCTCAAAAAAAAAAAAAAAAAAGATGATACGGAGGACAGATTTCTATCCAAAAAGGGGTAAAAACAACAAAAAACAAAAATCATATTAAGTATTAAACTAAGGCAACTGACAAAAAGAGGAAAAAATATTTACAAAGCATAAATATTGGATTTCCTAATATAAAAATTACAAATCTACCCTGGGAGTATTCTCCAGGAGTGTGGGTCCTTGGCCTTCCCTTGGAGAGCCTTCTCTCTGCTAACTGGGGCCTGAGCCAGCAGTGCTCATGTGGAAACCATGCAGGAAACCAGTGTCTTTCAGCTTAAGAACTGCTGGCTGACTGAACTTCCCTCAGAGTTGCAGGAACTAATGGGCAACCTTAGGGCCACTGATCGTCCTGGAAGATCCAGTCTCCTGCCTCTGCTAACAGGGAAGTTCACCCTGCTCAAGAGCCTCTCCCTCAAGAGCAGAAAAATGAGTATGGCTTCTGCATCTGGGAAGCTTCTGCTAACCATCAGAGGTTATGAAGGGTGGTTTTCTTTCCCCAGTTGATTTTCTGTTGCAATTAAGAACCATTCAGAGGGCTGAAGATACAGATGTTAGAGTCCCTGGAGTTTTGTACCTCTTACATGTATGCACTTCCATGGGTGACTGTTCCTGGGTACTAGAAAGGGAAGATTTCTAGGATGTGATATAAACAAAGCTACCTAATTTGAAAGTGGGGAGGAATAGGAAGGGGAGGATCTTATTCTCACAAAAATGTTGTTAGACTGTAGCTAGGCCCCTTTATAAAAGGAGCCCACTGCACATATAAATGCTCCTGTATTTCGATGGCACCCTTACCTTCTGAAGACTTTGTTGGTAAAACGCAATACCTAAAAATGGCACAGGTGGGAACTCTACATTTATTAACAAGGGGTAGAGGAGGCTGCCATATAGTCTAAACTTCATCAAAGGAGTTTTTCATCTCTATCAGACTCAGATTTAAAAAAAATTTTCCTTTGCCAGCTGTCTACCTGATAAATTATGCAATCTGAAAAAACTAAAGACACTAAACCTAAACAGCAATCACTAAGAGACTTGCTGTCTACCTTTGGGCAACATCTCTCTGCCCTCAAGACTCTCTGGAAACCAACCAGCAGCACAACCACCCCAACTTTGTAGCCTACAGCACCCAGATGTGCTGCATCTCTCTGAGAAGCAGATTCAGACAATACCTGACCTAGGGAGGTAGTTGCAGGTCTGAACTCAAATCAGAACCAGGTCTAGAACTTAAGGTCTATTTGGGTTTATGGTCTCTCAAAAACTTCTTGTCCTCTAAACTGTAATCAGTGTTAAGTACCAGAGCCTAGACAAGAGGTATAGTCTATAAGCTGATTGATTTCAAAGCTAAAGCGTCATGGAGTCAGTGGGGACACCGGGTGGGTGCTGCACGCATCCTTCAGGAAGGATGGAAAAGGTAACTGAGTTAAGGTAATCTCAGAAATGAAGCTACTAAAAGTCCTACAAATATATTTTTTAAAATAGTACGATCTTCCCTTGATTAAAAAAAAAACACACAAATCAATGAGAAAAAGACAACTTGAAGAAAAAGTCAACAAGCATATAAATGTTCAAGTGTACTCATCTTCACACAGAGAATACTTGCCAATGAAGCAATCTTTATATCAGGTTGATAGATGTTCATAGCCAAAACTGTCAATGATATAGGGAAACATACATTCTCCAAGCTAGTGGAGTATAAACTGAAAGGCATTTTTGAAGGACAGTAGTACTTTCAATGCCACATCTTGAAACTGATTTATTTGCAAGAACACACTAAAACATATATATAAAAGATGTGTACTGTTCATAATGGCAAGAAAATGCTAATTTGAAAAGCACTTCCATCTGCTTAATTTTTTAAAAATCTGATTTCAAACCATTTCTGAAAGGAAAACAAGGTTAACAAGAACAATCTCTGGTTGAATGAGAAGTAGGTTTTACATAGTACTTTGCTCTTTTTCACTTCTTACCATACGCATATATTTTTAACTTTATTATGAGTGAGAAATTGAAGCCTACTTATGCTCCATTTGTATATGTGGGCCAGCAGCTACTGTACTAACTCTGTAGCAGTGGCACAAAATTAGCATCTCAACCGTGCCCTCGAGAGGCAACCTTACCTTATCATCTCTCTTGTTTGGTATAGCTAAATGCAATCTGTTCAGCACCTCATTCACTTTATTTCCTTTCATTTTGGTTTCTACTCGATGAGCCAAAAGCCTATCACAAGCCTGATAAAGTATAAAAACAAGGTGGAGATTGAGAAAAACACACGACAGCCCCCAACCACATTCCAAGGATGAACCCCCATTCACTGACAAGTCCCTGTGCACCCCCACCCCCACCCTTTTACTGGGGCAGACCTCATTTTCTAAGAAAACCAACTCTTTCTGGGCCAAGGGCCAACCTGAAGCAGAACCTGAAGTAGCCCTGCCATGTCCCTTAATGGCCTTGCTCGTACCACCAGTGACCCTCTGTGCAGGCTCAAGTGCCCTGCACCTGCCCTCCTTACACAGATGCAAAGATCCCTTCCACCCCAGGACTCCAGAAACTGGAGCAACTAATCACTTACAACTAAAAATAACATGACAAAGTAGGAAGTAATTAAGATAACATGTAAAATCAAACAGGAAACTATCTCCCCCAAGCTGTACCTGCTTTGCAGACTACTCTTTTCTTTCAAGTTCTGAACAAGGTCCATGAAAGTACAGTAAGTCCCTGGCTTATGAACATTCAAGTTGTGAACTTTAAGACACAAACAGACTTTGCATAATGAACATTTGTAGATATGAATAAATCACAGAAGTAGCTCATATGTCTGCTGGACACTGTCACAGTTGTGCTGCTGTGTGCTTACCGTACAATGTGATAGCATGCAACAACACAGTGTGATACACTACAACGGCACAGTGCTCAGAGCCCAGAATGTCCAGAAGCAACAGGAAAAGCAGTGGTGATGTGGAGGGGACCGCTAGGAAGCCCAAAGCAATATACATTGTATATTTCTATCAAAGGTGTCTAAGACTCACTTTGTCAGACTTAAGAATCCAACTTATGAACATTCTCCCAGAGCGGAACTTGTTCATGAGTTAAGGCTCTTATTGTACTCTTTTTACTACAGCTGGTAAGGAAATATTATGTCAAAAGGCACAGATGCCTCTTTAAGTTAAGGGGGAATTGTAAAGTACACAGAGCCTTCCAGATCTACCGGTTCTGCATCCATGGACTCTACCAACTGCAGATCAAAAATATTTGAAGAAAAAATTGTGCCTGTACTAAACATGTACACTTTTTTTGTCATTATTCTACAACTACTACAGTACAGCAACTATTTTGCATATCATTTACAAGTATTATGTGTAAGTAATCTAGAAATTATTTAAATAAAGTATGTGAGGGGATGTACGTAGGTTACATGAAAACACTATACTATTTTATATTAGAAACTTCAACATCTGTGGATTTTGGTATCCCACAAGGGGAAGAAAAGAGGTGCCAGCAGAACCAATTTCCCAGCAGCTATCAAGGGACCCAAGTGCCTCTTCCTATGCCATCATTCACCAGATTGGGACACGGCACAAGTCTTCTAAGCCATGTTTGGATCCATCTTACAATGCACAACTCCTGTATGGCTATGTTGAATGCTTTGAGGCAAACTCTTAGAGAACTATTCTTTTCTCCCCATGACTGACTTCCTCTGCTTTAGGGAAGTACCAACCTCTGTTTTAACTTTAATAACACCTTCCTCAGTCAGGGTGCTGGTCTCTATAACAGGGAATCCTTCAGCCTTCAGGTCTATAAATATTTTCTGGAAAAACAAAGAAAAAATGAGACATTGATTTTCAGTTCCCTGTGGAGCAATCTGTACTGTTCTGCAAATGCAGGATGCAAATACTAATTTTTCAACAACTACAATTTTTTTAATCCTTGGAGAGATAACTAAACAGTTTATTTTCCCTATATTATTCTGCGATTAAAAAATGCAAACATGGGCTGAGGATTTAGCTCAGTGGAGAGAGTGCTTGCCTTGCAAGCGCAAAGCCCTGAGTTCGATCCCCAGCACCAAAAAAAAAAAAAAAAAAAAAAAAAAAAATGCAAACATTTGAGAAGATTGAACTAGACTACAGCCACGCAAAAATTCAAGCTGTATGGAACATTCTGTAAGATCTCATATTCCAAAACAGAAACTGGCAAGATGAAGACTGATTTAAAAAAAAAGAAAATCTTCAATGCTATTTCTTATTTTTCAAAAACATTTGGCTTCCATTGGCCAAGAGAATTCCTTAGAAAACAAAAGTTTACAAATATAGTAAATTGATGAATCACCAAGAACATAAAAGAAAGGCCTTGGTTTGAACATTCCTCATGAAACATCTCACTTACATCCAACTGTAAATGTCACCACAGTTTAGAGGAAAGTGATCAACTCATGATTTTGAAACTACCCATGAACAATGTCTAGTTTCATTACCACAAAGTCTAAAACAGTAGTTTCACAGAAAACCATGGTCTGAGCACCAGTTTTGCCAATGTGCAGCACATGAGACTGAGTAAACTAGTCACTGAGCCTGGCTGCGTACGAGATGGTAACTGTAAAGTGTCACCACTGTGTAATAACTGTCATGTTAAAAGCCAAGCTATGGTGCCAACCAACTGTAATACTATAAAAGTGTCCATTATGCACTTGCACTCTAATTTTGTGAAATCTTCTCAATGACTGATACAGGTATTTCCTCCACTGAACAGGTAAACTTGGGCTCCAAAAGGTGCAACCAGAACCTCACTTCCTTAGCACACAGCTGGCAAGTAACCAATGATGCAGGTTATCGCCTCCATCAGAAGTGAGCTTGTCTAACTCCAAAGTGTGAGCATCTGACCACAACTGAGCAAACCACTTCTTAAATCTTCCTAGCACTACCTACTCTCCTTCTTCTTCACTCACCAATGCCTTTTAGCTGAAAAACTGAAAGTACTTAATAGATACAAGGGTTTTTTCAAAAGCAAATCAATTCTCTGATATCACTATTCACATAATAATTTAAAAAATATACTGCTGTCCTGTGAGAAAACCAGTATGGCTATTTTTTTTCTTTCTTTTACCAAGAACATGTTTTGGTACATTGTATACATAATGATCATAGTCAACATGGTTATTTTGTACCTGTACATGATACATCTTGGTTTCCCCCCCTCTTCCCCTGCCTCTTCCCCTCCCCTCCCTTCCATTCACCCACCCCTCCCTATTCGCAACAAGTGTAGTTACACTTTTCCATTTTTTTCCCCTTTCATCTTACTTTTCTTTTAATCTTCTTCTTTATCCCCCTTTTCCCTATCTAGTTCTCCTCTCTTTTCAATACTATCTCTCTCTCTTTTTTTTTAAACATATTATCTATTCTACCCCTTTGTCTTTATTTACACTTATGGTTTCTCATATCAGAGAAACAATACGATGTGTACGAATCAGTGTCTGATTTATTTCACTTAATAGTATGTTCTCGAGGAACATCCATTTACATACAAATGACTCTAGTTTATCCTTTTTTATGGTGGTGTAGTACTCCACTATGTAGAAAAACCACATCTTTTTTAGCCATTCATCAGTTGTTGGGCATTTAGGTTGTTTCCAAGACTTAGCTACTACAAATTGTGCTGCTATGAACATGGTTGTGCATAGATCACTGTGATATGACGATTTTAATTCTTCTGGGAAGATACCAAGCAGAGGAATAGCTGGGTCAAATGGAACCTCTAGTTGTAGTTTCCTGAGGAATCTCCACACTGATTTCCACGGTGGCTGGATCAGTCTACATTCCCACCAACAGTGGAGGAGGGGTCCTTTTTCCCCGCAGCCCCACCAGCACTTGTTATTGGTTGATTTCTTGATACAGTATGGCTATTTTAAAAAAGCTAATCCCTACCAAGTATTAAATAAAATTCAAATAGAACAAGAGGCACTGAATGGGAAACATACTCTTCCTACCTCAGGACCTTCCACTTTAATTTGGTCAATTAAGTATATTGCAGAAGACATAACCAGACAGCATTTACCATTCTCGAGCAGTGGTTCTCAGAACTCGAGTGGACATCAGTCACCTGAGAAGGCCTGTTCATTTCAGACTGCCACCACCCCATGGTTTCTGACTGAAGGGCTAGATATGGCCACAATGTACATTTCTCACAAGTGAGCTGGCAAAGAAAGTGACACGATGCTGCTGTTGCAAGACCAATGTGAGAACCACCGCAATAGTGCACATCTCCCAAAACTTACTATTGAAAAGCATAATACCACAGCAATATATGCACACTCATGTTTACAGCAGCACAGTTTGTAACAGCTAAATCTTGGAAACAACCCAAATGCCCATCAACAGCAGAATGGATAAAGAAAATGTGGTATTTTTATACAATGGAGTCCCACTCTGCCATAAAGAATGATAAGCTTCAGATATTCCTAGGTAAATGGATGCATCTTGAGACCATACTCTTAAGTGAAATAAATTGGACACACATTTAAATACTGCATAGTTTCTCTGGTGTGAGAAACAGAAGTGTAAATAAAGACTAAAATGTATTATATTGGGAAAGGGAAGAAAATGTCCAAATGGGAAAGGGAACAAGGGAGGAGGAACGGAACAGAGGACAAGAGAAATAAGAAATGGAAGGAAAAATGGAAACAATGCTTTTGTAAATAGGGAGGGAGGAGGGGGTGAGGGGAGGGGAACGGGAAAAAAAGAAGCAACAAGATATATCATGTACAGGTGCAAATCCCCTATGATGAATGTTATCACTATATACATCTAAAATGTACCATTAAAATTAAAAAAAGAAAAAAAAGGATCACAAGGTCAACTAATTTGAAAAATTATGCCTAACAATTGCCTACCTCTTGGAGAATATCAGCAGACATTGCGTGCTCAGAGTTCTGGAAGCTTCACCTTACGAGAGCTTACAGATCCTTATTCTTCATCACACAATTATTTGTTTCCCAAACTCACTTAACCACAAAACCTCTTTTATTAAGTAACACTTATAAATGAATATTCATCCTAATAAGAAACTTATTCTTCGAAAATGCTGACTTATACTGTAGCTGATACCTTGAGGCCTAGAAAAAATACACGCATTGGCTTCCTCTAAAGCGCCAATTTTAGAAAATACTCTCCCAAGTCATCACATATTCTAAAGGTCAAATGTGTCAACCCATCACACACAAATGTTTCTCATGAAATCTGTGTTTTAGGTATTTATAATGTCAAGTCACTAAACCACTGAGGGTATTATCTTGTCTAGTACTGCTGAAATTCGTTCTAAACATTGGCTAAGAATTGGGAATTAATAAACAAATATTTAAAACATTTAGGTGATTTACCTGATCATCTTCAGGAAGTTCAGCTATTCTCTTTACATCACATTTGTTTGCTACAACTATAAGAGGCTGGCAAGGAAGAAAAATAATTATTACTTCCAACCGTGGAATACTGTAATCCCCCCTTATCCATAGTTTTGCTTTCCATAATTTCACTTACCAAAGGCCAACTGCAGTCTAAAATTATTAAACAGAAAATTTCAAAAGCAATTCATAAATTGCGTACCATTCTGAGTAGTAGATGAAATCTCACGCTATCCCACTCCATCCTACCCAAGCCAAGACATGAACAATCTTTTGTCCAGTGTTTTGATTCTATGTATGCTACCAGTCAAGCAATCACCTCAGTTACCAAAGCAACTGTTGTGGCATCATACTGCGTGTGTTCAAGTAATATCTGTGGTTTCAGGCACCCATGAGGGATCTTGGAATGTATTCCTCCTCACAGAGGAGGAATACTGTGTAAATTAAGATATTACTCAATATACTTACTTTGTTGATAAAGAGGGGTCTGATATTTTGGAAGAGCTCTAACTGTTCCTTCAACCCATGTCCACACTGCTCAGACAAATCCATCACATACAAAACTGCAGCACGAAGGTGAGCCAGGGCTGTGATAGCTTGCATTTCAATGGTGTTCCGATCCTCTAAAGGATGATCCAAAATCCCCGGAGTATCTACAACCTAACAACCAGACTTCATTACTTCAAAGAACATTTACTCAGAACTGCCTTGTCCAGAAGCTATTCTTTCACCCTCAAACCAGACCTAACAAAACCAGTAAATAATACGTATATTTCTGAAACTGACCATGAGAAAATAAAGCTCTGAAAGTATATATTCTTACTATATTAAAAAACAAAAACAACAAAAATGAAAGTGGAGACCTTGCAGAGCTCATTAAAGAGTTAGCTAATGATCGTTTAGAAAAATGACTCTTTTCATAAATGACATGATGAAATATAAAAGCTGGAATAACCAGCAAACTCTCCCAAGTCTTAAAAATTAGTTTCTTCATCATATATAAAATTAAATAGAATTCAATCGTGGAAAAAGACTGTTTCATGCTTTTAAACAGTGTATGCCATTTCTAGGCACACAGGAATGATACAGAGATTTCTCTTCATTAGAAGCATCACTACTGAGATGAAATCATGAATGCAGAAATCTGTACTGGCATCTTCCTCTGAATTACATAAACATGAACTGCCAACACACATCTTGAAAGCTCAGAAAGAGTTTTCCTTATGATGATGGTGAAATTTTAAATTCTTAGTAATGCCAGAGAATCTATTCTCCCCACCTCCTCAGGGTCCTCTCTAGAAGCTGCTGCTCATAATTAACTCTGTATTATAAAACAAACACTATAGCTCTTTAGAAATCATCAAATTCCATTACCCCAAAAACCAAGATACTTGCTCAGTTTCAAGACTCACCTGCCATCGTAGATACTTATAATCCATGTGCCCAACAAAGAGAGACTTGGTGGTAAATGCATATGGCTGAACATCCACATCTGCTCTCGTCACCTTGAAACAAAACAATCAAAACTTCCACCATCACAGGAGTTCTATACCACAGTTCCCCTCAAACAATGTAAGTATGGCACCTACATGTTTTCAGGACTAATTTTTGGCAGGAAAAAAACAAAAAACACCACAAAAGAGACCTCACATGATTAAACTGTGAATTAACTTCCTTCATGCCATCAGGCTCATGCTACAAGTATCAGGGAGACAGGGAGGGGCAGCATTTGGAGGATGGATGGCTACCACCTCCCTCAATCTCCTACCACCTGCATCAGTGCCCAGCAGCACCCAACAGCACTCTCTGATGGCAAAAATGCTCAATATCTGAACTATCTAGATGGGGCCCGCCAGTGACATGCTGCTAATGAACATTTACCATATGGTTCATGTGACTGAGGAACTGAATTTTTCATTTTGTTTAATTAGTTTAAATTACAATTTAAAAAGACCCGTGGACAGTGGTCACTATATTAGCGCCCAGAAAACTGGCCAGTAGGTTTCAGACATGCTGACAAGAACTTGAAACTTCACTAGAACCCTGGAGAGTTTTGCTCATTATCATGTCAGGGCAATTTTTGGACAAAGTAAAACCTATCAACTTGTTTCAAAGCTTAAATGTTCCGGGCATTAAACCATAAGCACTAATAAAATTAACAAATTTTGGGGGTACCTGAATGTTGCTAGTTGTAAAATGATTATTTTAAATACTCCTCTACTCCCTTCAAATCCTTTACACTCAGCTAAATTGTCCTGAAGTATCACATTACTAATTTACTTAAATGTTACACTTGTTAATAAATTCACTCAAGTAAAGAGAGACTCAGCAACTCACCATGGCAACTTACCATGCCAATTTCAGTGAAAGCTGACCCAGCAACCAAGGTGACAAAGCACCCAAGAAGTAATGGCAGACTGAGCGACTCTGGCTCAGTGAGTGTTGTCTGTCAGACGGAGTCACCTGGCAGAGGAAGCCCTCTGGCATGACTTTTCCCAGAATAAGCTGACACAATACATCCGGATAAAGCTCTCCATTTGTCAACAAAAATGTACTTATCTCAAATTCCTTAGAAATTACACTGTGCACACAAGAATCAAAAGTAATGGATTCTGTAAGAGCAATACGATCGAGGTTCAGACAATGAGCGGAGGCTCCCTGACTGGACCTTGAGTGTGCTCAGCTGTCAACCCCTCCTGAAGACCAGGGTAATGTTTACTCGAGGACTAACTAATCAGTAGAAAAATATACCAAATGCATTTTAAGTCCCACAAGGTGAGAAAACAGTATTACTCTGACCTAAGATAGATCATCTGCTTTACAGCAAAAAACAGACCTACCTTGTTGATGAAGCTGGATTTCCCAACATTTGGGTAGCCACACAAAAGTAGAGTCCTTGTATTTGGATCAATGGTTGGCAAGCGGGATAAATGCTGACGCACTACAAAAGTTTAATTTAAAAATTATCAAACTCGAAATTTAAAATATTCTTGAAACAGATGATTGTCATTATTTGGACAACAGTATATTTTGGAGCATGCATGCTGCAGTCTTCTTGCTACAATATGGGCTATGTATATAAACTGCCTCATCATGGACAGGACTACACTGGAGATCCAACAGATCCATAGCGAAGTGTTTTTGAAGCACCCTTATCCATAAATCTTATTTGAAAAAATTATTTACAACATGCGAGGAGAAGCAGGATAAAACCAAACAGTCAAAGTTATCTGTAGTATAAAAATTTATATAAAAGCGCAAGTAATTTTTTTCTATAAAGCTCTACATTAAATCAGAAATGGTCCTATTAAATAAAAGGAATTTTACAGAATAAAAATGTCAATAGGTAAAGCTATGAGTCATTTTATTTTTATATATTTTTCAGCATTTCCCCAAGATTCATTTCTATGCCTTAACTATCCAATATTAAAAACATACATATTCTGAATAGTGTCATTAGCTTGTTAGCAGTATAATCACTAGGTACGTGCTCTCCAATAATAACTAGCCTATTAGAAGTTTTTATAGGTTAAGCTAGAAAAAATTTGATCCCACGATCTCTGAAATAAAAATAAACATCTTAAGAATAATTCCTCAACACAGATCAATTACCTTAACAAAACACATTAAAAACCACTTCTGCTAATGTGTAACAAGTACCTTGTTCCAAATACTCCAAACTCTGCCTCTGCCTCTTGATAATAGTGCACATCCGCCCAAGGGCAGCCCGCTTCAGCTGCTTGCAGCGGTAGAGAGAATCGCCGTATTTCATTAGCCGCACATAATCTTTAGCAACACTTCAAAAAACAAAAAATATGTAAGTATTTTTTTCCACTCTTGATGCTAATTTAAAAGATACTCTAGTAAGAAAATACCTTACTTGTCCACTAAATTTTTGGCAATATTTATTTGTCCTAGAGCCAACTTGTAATGATCTTTATCATAGAGAATATTCATCAAATCAGCATAAAATGGATGGATATCCTGTAACAAATAAAAAACAGACAGCAGTCATTTTGGTCCAATAGTTACTTATCCTTGCATGTAAATAACACATGGAGAAATTAGTTCCTTTTCCTCTCTTCAAACCTGCAGCTTCTTCTCCCCAGTTTCCTCTTCTAGACAATGACCCTGTTGGGTTAGCCCACTAAGAAAACAGAAATAAGCAGGAGGCAGCAGAGGTGCCTTCTATTTGCCTTAACTCCGATCCCATTACGGTGACAGAGCTCTCTGGGGACCTAGCCAAGGCCAACCCTCCACTTATGTACTAGATCCCATTCTACTACTCAGGAACATCATTCCAGAAATTCTTTCCGCCACATGACCATTTCCATCAGGCTGCAAACATTACTTCCCAGGTGTATTTTTTAAAAACTGAAAACACCCTTGACCCCACAATCCTTCCAGCTCCTACCTCATTTCATTGTCCCCTTCCAAAACTTTGTTAGCTCATCAAGCTCACCAGTAATTTCCCGAATGCCAATCCTGATCTCTCCTGATCTCTTAGCAGTGGAAGAGAAGTGGCTGGCTACTCATCCTACTTGAATTGTTTTTGGCGTCCTCTATAATGGCCACTTTTCCAAACTCTGTGCTGGCTTGTTGTCATAGCCCAAGTCCACACATTCCAGACCCCAGTGCACTCTTCTTCCTATGCTCACTCCAAGATCATTATGATCTCAAGATTTTAAATATCACCTACATTTTAAAAATTCTGTTTTTACATCTCCAGGCCGGACCTCTCATGAGCTTTGGCATTTCTACTCAGTCTCACACACATTTCATAGTATTACATGCAGACTGGACTCTTGCCCTCCCTCCTTGCCACACCCATCCCTCTCAGCCTTCCCCAGCTTGGTGAATGGCAACTCTACTATATGAGGTGAACCTCAAAGTCCTCTAGTTCTTTCCCTCAACCCTGTATCTTGTCTAGGAGCATATCCTGAGCTCTTCTTTCTAATGATGCTGAAGCCAATCATTTCTTGACATCCTCACCACTACCACAGTTGTTTAACTCACTGTGATCTTTCTCAATTACTGCACTGACCTCCTAATGGTCTCTTACCCTCTCCTATCCCTATAGGCCAGGTATCTTCTAAAAGGCAAGCAAAAACTTTCCAAAGGCTCTAGCTTAAGTTTTTACTTTATAAATACTACTTCTGTAGTTTAAAAAAATAAGCCGTTATTTTTTTTTAAATATAAAAGAAAGAACTGTTGTATAAATCAATCTTTTCTTTCTACCTCATCTACCTTCAGGGATCATTTTGGGGCAATGGCCAATTTGGGCTCTAGGACCCTACCAATCCCCATATCCTTCACAACTGCAGCCTCACAACTGCATCCTCTTACACAGACACGCATAAGACTTTGTTTACAGGATCTGTCAAGCAATTTCTGCTCTGATGTTTCTATAGCTAAACAAACAAAGTGCAATTAGCTGCAGAATGAGGTGTTCAGCCTTTTTTTTTTTTTTTTTTTTTTTTTTGGTGGTGCCGGGGATCGAACTCAGGCCCTTGTGCTTACAAGGCAAGCACTCTACTCACTGAGCTAAATCCCCAGCCCTGTTCAGCCTTTTTGGCTTAACATAGGTGTCATACTTCTCGGCACTATCTTGCCAGTGAAGAAAACAGTCAGTACCGGTTTGGGGACTTAGCTCAGTGACAGAGTGCTTGTCTAGCAGGCGCAAGGCCCTGAGTTCGATCCCCAGCACCTCCAAAAAAGAAAACTGTCAGTACTGAAATGATCATTAGTGGCTAATAAAGCAGCAAAATCACAAACAGTAGTGGATCTTAGGCCACTGGCCCTAGTTGAGCCCAGAGGAAAAGATGCCTCAGAAAGAGGGAAAAGACAAAGTATAGAGGAGCTGGTAAGGCATGAAGACTCCTGGGCTTCGGAGTTCATAATTCGCAGCTTTCATCTAGTTTGGGATGGGCCCTGCAAGCCTACAACTAAAGCCGGAAAGACAGCTCTGAACCTCCTTAGATGGGGTTTGGGTGGGGCAAACAAAGAATATTAAGGATTCAAAAAACTCAGATTCTGTTCCCAGCTTTTACTCCCTGAGTAAACTCTGACAAATCAAATGTTTCTTCTGTCAAATGAGTATTGCAAACTGGCTAAACACTGATTCTCCAAAGGCTCACATTTACATAACCATCCATGTCCCCCTGGAGTCACTTACATCCAATTTGGGAAAATCTGTTAGAATCTGTGAAAGTCTGTCATGGTAATTCTGCTGAGTAAATTTGACTTTTCTCATGTAAAAATGTCTAATGCGATGAATTTGATAGTGTTTATGAATAACTGTTGGAGTCTTTCGTTGAGTCTTTGACAATGTCAGGTCAATAAAATCCTGCAATAAAAGAAAATACAATTTAAACATCCATTTTTCACCCATTTGTTTGAAAGCTTCTTAAAACAACAGTATCTGACAATACCACCTATTTTAAACTATAAACATTTACTTTTTCTAATCAAATCTTTTATATGCAACTTTGTTCATCTTTATGGCACTTAAGAAACACCAAATGGCTTCTGAAGTAAATTTTACCCCACGCTTTCTTGATGCTACTTTAACTTCTGAATACCTAAAGATATTTGAAATATTAGACAATTCAGGCATAAATCAGAAAAAAGTACTGAAAAGAAACAATCCTTCAATTTCAACATGCATAGCTTTAAAAGAACATGAAATAATGGGCAAAAGTAAAAGTCACTGTTTACAATTTCCTGTGCATATGTAAGGTGACTATTTGAGGATATAAGATATCTGCATAAATTCCCCAGTGCAAACAGCCCCATCCTCTTTAATGAGGATTCTATCCCCACACTCCCTCAATTTCATGTACCTAGTCATATATAATTACTTGATTTTCTCTGGAACACAAATTAATTCAACAATATTCACCATTTCTTTAAAAGGATGATAGGAATACTGAGGTGCTGAAGATAAAACAATGACCTTATCCACTTCTTCAAATAACCCAGAATCCAGTGACAGAAAGAGTAACAGATGATCACAATACAGTCTGTCAAGTGTTATCAAGGGCAAAAAGGTTCATACTCTCTGACTACACAGGATCTCTACTCTTCTCTAGTCTTTTCATTTGCATGGTTAAGGGGTCCGCTCAAAAATTACCAACTTTATAAAGTTTCCCCTGACTCTCTCACTCTCACCACTTGCCTTGCCTCCCAAATTCATGCACAGTCATCCCTTGGTACTCATGTAGGACTGGATCCAGACCCGCCCCCCCCTTAACACCACCAAAATCTAAGGATGCTCCAGTTTCTGACATAAAATGGCACAGTATTGTGTAGAACTATACATATCCTCTCTCCTGTACTTTAAATCACCTATAGATTACTCGTAACACTTAACATAATGTAAATGCTATACACAGGTGTTACACTGTATGTTTAGAGATTAGTAAAAATAAAAAAGCATGCCTGTTTAACACAGATACAATTTTTTAAAAAGTATTTTTGCTCTGCTGTTGGTTGAATCCATGGATGTGAAATCCACAGATAACAGAGTCAACTGCATATTCTTCCATTGTAACAATTTGCATATTTCTAGTGTGGTTAGAAGTGCTGCTACCTATTCCTCTAGGAAATAACTTCCAAAAAGGTAGGTACTTTATCTTATCCAGTATTGTGAGTACAAAACTGCATAAGATAAAGTATTATTTTCTGGCCCAAGTTCAGTCCCCTACCCCAGGCTTAAAAAAGCTGCCACCCTGCCTCTCAGGGGCAGGCTAAAGTCTCTACTTCAAATCTCTGACATGATGCTGCATCTGTGGTATTAATAAATCTTTTTGCCTCTATCAGTCATCTTGGGGTCTTAAACCAACTGAACATTTCATGACAAAACCCATGAAGTCTTTGTGAGGTGACAGATCCATAAGGCTGTCCTTGCCATTGCTGTCCTTCCACACAACACTGGCCATCTTCTCTGATCCAGATAGTCATCTTCTAGGAGTCAGGTGAGTCTTTAGGTCTCCTCCGGTGGACCCTGCCATTTTCTTCCACCTATTCACATGTCCAAAAATCCTAGCATCGGGTCTTGGTCCTTCCCAACCTGGAGAACTGTCCTTTTGGCCTAGACCCTTAACATACACAGGACACCAATCTCCTGGTGCTGGCCACTGTTATTGTATGAATACTCAGTCAGATACAGAGATGCCTCTCTTCCTGTTGCTTTCAGTCCACCTGTTATCGGGTAGGTTCCGACATTCTTGGGTTCTTTCCCTCCTCAAGCAAAGAATTGAATGAGGGGGACAAAAAGTAGTTCTACAGTTTTATTTAAAAGTATAGAGAAAAGAAGAAAAGGAAAGTTGAGCATAACGACACAAACAGTAAAATGTGCACTGGGCCTAAAACGCACGGTTGGGGTTACCAAGAGAAAGGCATGATAGCAGCGCTGCTGGGTTCGCAGCCATCATCTTCCATGGGAGGGAAAAGGGAGAGCCCCCTCCCTGGCGGCTCCGTAGAAAAGAAGAGGGCGAGTGTCTTGTGTTGCTTCTATTTATCGAATGGAGTTCTCCTGGAAACTTGGGAGAACTCCCTTGAGTTCATGTGAGGGGTGGTGCTTAAAAATCAGGCCTCAGGCTGACGTCAGGTCTAGGCCACTCCCCCAGGGCTGACAGGTCCAAGCCACGCCCCCTGGGCTGAAGTCAGGTCTAGGCCACGCCCCCAGGGCCGACTTCAGGTCCAAGCCACTCTCCCAGGTCACGTTCCCTTGCCAGTCAGCCTTAGCCATGCCCTAATCCTACCTCACACCTACAAGTCTTCCCCACTCTAAGATGGGCAATTTCAACATCACCAGATAGCTTCTATAATGAACTGTATCTCGTATTTTTCCTGATAGGATTTTCTTTTACTTCCAGTCATCAAAAGATTGTCACCCATCTTTTACACATAAATAAACTCATCTGTTCTACAGAACAAGACCCTATTCAACACAACAGAAAATGGACACTGTACTAATATAAAACAGTAAGTACAAATTCCCTCAACAAATTTGAGGGATGGTTGAGAACACATCATGAGGTGAAAAATATAACTAAGACATGATTCCTACAAATGATTTCCTTGTAAATACTACAATCTACTGAGAGACATGCCAGAATGATTGTCAGAAACGAGAAAAGTCTGAGAGAAACGACAAAACAATTCTGTGTACTAGGAATGTAAAATACTAGTTCTTGACAAAGCTTTCTAACACAAGCTGATTACATCATTGTGACTTGAATAAGTCATTGAAAGATAAAAAATATTCACACTGATCAAGGTAGGTAACTACAACGATTCCTTCTCTCAACTGATTTTCCAGTTGAGCGCTCCAAGGACTTGCCAGAGAAACACGTTTCCCATAGGTGTTTTCACCTATTCACTACAACCCACACTAAAAGTTTTCTATATTCAATATTTTTTGCACTGTCCCTTGCTACACCGAATACCACTACATGAATTTGGCCTGGTCATGTTTATCCTCTCATGTCTGGGAACAGCTAAGTTTCTCAAATCCAACAATAAAAGGGAACGTCTTAAAAAAAGAAATACTAAACCGCGACAGCAACGAGTCAAGATTTCCAGAGAAAAAGTGGGGTCTACGCAGAGCTCAGAATCCGCAGGCTGGGGCCTCGGCTCATCACCGAACTCTTCAGACTTCCTCCTTCGAACCTCGGGATGGCTACCGCCCACCTATCTACCTGGTCCCTTCAGCTGCCCCTAAAGGATCTCTCGAGTAGCCCTCTAGTCTCGAAGGAGCCCTGGTTTCTGGAGGAACGGGGAGGGCGGCATAGTTTCAAAGGGTGGGGCTGGTCTCTAAGGGGTCCCTGATCAAGAGAGGATGCGGCCTCGAAGTGGGGTCCGGCACAGGGGCACTAGTGTCCCCCTCGCCCAATCCCAGAGTTACAGGACCGGGCGCTCCCAAGCGATCTGGAGAAAGGGTGAGAGATAATGAGGCCCTTCCGAAGCCTCCTACCTTGGCGGACGGCACCACCGTGATCTTTTTAAAGTTGTAGTGCGCCATGCTGGCGGTAGACAGCACGAGGAGACTCGGCGCGGTGAAGCTAACTTCCGCCGTCCGGAGCAGGCGGGACTTCCGCCACTGAATGCTCACTGAGCAGCCCCGGCAGGCGCGAGCAAAACGTAACTTCCGGGATCGCTGTCGGGCACCGCGGCCCTCGCACTGCCTATCAAACCGCCCAGCGCCACCTACCGGCGCGGATGTCTGCCACGGACGAATAGTTGTCCACTTGAGCTGAGGGCTCGAGGAGAGGATCGCCGGGTTTGAGGGATTGGGGAGGTTAACTCCTCGCCAGGCAGCGGAGGGGCTTCGGACACCCACTGTGAGGCCCGAACCAAGGTCCCCAGAGTCCTGGTGGTCCTAGTGGTGGCACGGTCTGGACGAGTCACATAGAGCCAGGAGGAAGCTGCAGCGGGGGCCTCTGGTGTTCCACTCTCAGCGCGGGCTGTGCTCTCCAAGTGTAGAAAGCAATGCAAAGCTAGGTAACGTTGACACGGAGCTCGTCCTTCGCGGGAGGAGACATTGCTATCTAAGCCTCCCTGGCTTCCTCTCCCGAACCTTTCCTCCCTGAGGCCATTTGCCAGGGTTGTGGCCTGCACCACCACCCAGGACTCAGCAGAGATGCCCGCACAGCTGCCCGGAACAAGTCCAGGACAGGACACAGGTGCGAAGTACTTAACCAGGAAGGACCCACGATAGGTTGGGCGCCTACCCTTTGCTCTTACCGTCTTTTCTCCTGCCAATTTAGTATGACCTTATTTTCTTCCTATCCTTGCCATCTGGTTTCATCACTCCATACTGAGACAGAAGTATCAGCGCTTCCTCTGATATATGCTTTACTTTTTATGAATTTTTCGCAGCAGCTCTTTTCCTCTGAGATAGCAAAGGCGAACCCTCGGTCCACTGGGGTTAACAGATATACAGAAAATTGAGAGTTAAAAAATACAGTCTTGGGCTGGGGATTTAGCTCAGTGATTAGAGTGCTTGCCTTGCAAGCACAAGGGCCTGAGTTCGATCCCCGGCACCACAAAAAAAAAAAAAAAAAAATACAGTCTTCAAGGTTACAAAATTGAGACAGCACACCAGGAGATGGGAGGATGGGAAGTCAGGTCAGCTATCAAAGACTATATAATCAGCTGAGATAACAAGAAGGCAGAGCAAAAAACAAGAAAACCCCTGCCAAGGTTATTAAAATCAAGCCAACAAGCAGGGGTGTGATCTGCCTGACAAAATCCATTAGGGACTTTACCAAATGATAAGGGGCAAATTCCAGGTGGTGAGGGCCAGACGTACCCATAGTCACCAAAGTAACCTATGGACGCTTAAAATGATAATGAGACAGACGTCCCATAGAGAGGCACAATAAGGTTGATCAGGGCACAACCAAAACTACACTTCTACACTTCTTGATGTGATGACATCAAGAAACCACGTCCTTGCCTACTCTGTAGATGCCATAGAAGCTGTATACCTTTGTTGTTTGTTTGGTTCAGCATGGGATTTCTGTCCCCCATGGCCTCTACCCCTTGTGATCAAGCATAAGAATAAAAAGCCTTGTTCCAGTGCCAAGGTGCTTCTATTTTGTTAGCATAGGAATTGACGGAGTCAGTAACACCTTTGCAACTCCCTCAAACCCTCC
Organism: Hystrix cristata; assembly: GCA_004026905.1. Taxonomy (NCBI): domain Eukaryota; kingdom Metazoa; phylum Chordata; class Mammalia; order Rodentia; family Hystricidae; genus Hystrix; species Hystrix cristata. The sequence continues at coordinate 46,715 of PVJO010010116.1, forward strand.
TCTCTTTATTCCTGTAACATCTATTATTTGGTTCTTCTCTTAAAGTCTGGAATTTAACTTTCCTTACTAATTTAACTTCTTCCTGCGGCTCTCTGTTATTTCTCAAAGTTTTTTCTTCCCTCTGGGGAAGAAACTGCGTGCCCTCCAGGCCTTCCAGGCTTCCTCTCCCAAACCTTTTCTCTTCCTTTCCTGTCTCTCTTTCTGAATGGTGGTTTCACAGATAGCCTCCAAGTGGAAGTATTAGCGCTTCCAGTTTGATTTCCTCTCCCACTTCTAGTCTAATGCTTTCAATTGTGTAATCCCTACCTGTATGACTCCAGATATGTCAAACTCCACATATCTGAAAATCAAAACTGTTATCTTCTGCTTTTTGTAAGTAAACCCAGCACCATTGTGCTGTTTGAGGCCACACCCTGACTCCCACTGAGACTCCAGAAGAGGCCTGGGCACGGAGCCAAAAGCAGGGCTGACAATCTTCTGCAGAATATGCAGGGTTATCCAGTTACCAGGACTCAGTGTATGCTTTGTGACAGAAAGGAGAACCTCAGCTATAGTGAAGGATACACTCCAGGGTACTCTGCCAAGCTTGTGCCTTGGCTTCATGGTAAAAGGTCTTATTTTTCCGACTTCCTTATTTTGTGGGTTTGAGCTCCTCTTTCTTATTGCTCTAATTCTGATCGATGAAAAGTACATCTTGCGGTGGACTCTGTGCCAGGGAAATGTGACTAAACGCCTTGTCTAAAAGGAGCTTTTGTGTGGGGATTAGCCTTAGGTAGCAGTTCAGTCTTAGAAGGTGTTATGGGTACTACAGGGTGTCTGTGGGTCATTTCCCCTAGGAACCATGCTCTGGCCAACTCATTTAGCATGACTCACACAATGCTTTGAAATATCTAGATATCTCCATGTGTACATCTCATTTCCAAAGAGATAGCTAACTCTTCAAGGGCAGAGATTATGTATCTTGCTATTTCTTCCAGCAAGCCATACTGCCATGAGCATTTACAATAACTGTGGAGCTCCATTGATCAAAAGCTGGATTGATAAAATTTCCAATGCAACGGGGGTAGAAAATTGGAATCTGTGGAATTAGAACTGTTCAGGTTGTCTCTCTGAGTGAAATGCTATTGAGCCCCGGTGCACAGCCATGAAGTAGGTAAGAAGTCCAAACTGTACCATGGTAAAACACACACCAGTCTGCCAGGCTTATGACAGCTGTACACCAGGACAGTGCCCAAGGGCGGATACCTCCACCTGGAGGAACCAGACTCTCACCCCTGAAATGTTGCGAGATGCAAAGATCCTTGGTTTCTGAGTCTGCATATCTTACATCCTGAAGCAAGCCTGCAGTCAGTAAACTCACAGCCCATACTGCACATTCAATGTTGAAATAAAAACTGCAGCAGATGTGTCCTTGAAGCAGGCAGGATGATACCTCATTAGCCTATAGATGTGTATACCCAGCCTTCACCTTTTCTTTTTTTTCTTTTTTCTTTTCTTTTCTTTTCTTTTCTTTTCTTTTCTTTTTTTTTTTTTTTTTTTGAGATGGCATCTCACTAAGTTGCCTGAACTAGACTGAAACTCATGATCCTCCTGCCTCAGACTCCTGAAGTGCTGGGATAACAGGCATACACCTTTCATGACAGCCTGCTTCACACTTGTGACCCATGGCCTCCTGGTATAAAGTGATTCCTCAGCTCCTGAATGAGGGAGCATGAGCTGAACCCACACAGTATCTGCATGTACATGTCTTTCGCTGTCAAAGTCATTGTCCATGAGGAGAACTCACGAAAGGATAAAGAGGTAAGAGGTTTACTCATCAACATGTCCTTTTAATATGATGCTGAAAAGTCAAGCAAAGGGGGATTCACCTCAGTAGCATTCCTTAGCAAGTGGATTTGGCATGTGTAAACAATAGATCTGTACAATGTCTCTCAGTGCACGTCTGTGGATCTTGTTGGGTCTTAGCTACAGCACAGATGTTATCTTAATGTCACAGAGGTACATACAAATCCAACAAGGAAGTCACAGTTCCCTGTGGAAGACAGCGATGACATTAGGGCCACCCTGAAAAGTAGCTACCTAAGGTTTTCCTCAGCATTGTATAATGATTTTAAAGTGTGGTCTCTGTTTTTTGAGATTTAGCCCCACCCCACACAGAACTTCAATTTTACTAATCCTCTATTTCTTCAGCAATAGATTGGGAATAAATAATAATGTCTATAGAAGAGGGTTCATGTGAAGCTAAAATAACCAATATAAAATATTTGTTACAAGTCTGGTACATAGTGTGCAAAAAGATTCGATATTATGTGTTATTAGATATTTTCTTTTTCTTATTAATGTGTAGTTACAATAATATTTTCAAAAATTTTATTCTATTCATTAAATTCTCATTGATGCTTAACTGCAGCACAGGAAATCTCTACTACATACCAGGTAACTATTTTGTTTCTCACAATAGTTCAGTGAGGTAGGCATGAATGTCTCTTTTGAGAGAGACAGAGAGAGAGACAGAGACAGAGAGACAGAGAGAGAAAGAGAGAGAGAGGATGAGAGAAAGAGAGACTGGGAGAAAGAGAGAGACCGGAGATTGAACCCAAAGCCCTGTGTATGCTAGGGAAATGCTCTATGAGAATGCTGGTTTCAGAGTGACTAAGTGGCTTACAAACTGTCACATAGCTAACAGGAGATTGAAGTCCAGAACCACTGAAGCAATGGTTTCAAACAAACCTGCTGCTTCTGTTGTGTTACCTCTCATAAGTGACTTTGTTCTTGAAGTCTTTTAAATTATTACCTTTTTTGGTATTTAAATGTGATGTATTGCAAATTGTATTTGAGGTCATTGTGTAAATAACACCACTGTGTAGCTGTGTCACTAAACATTTGTATGTATTCACTGGTAGGGTTCTGTCATTAGACCATGACATGAAGGTGGAATACGTAGCTCTGCTAAAGAACATCTGCCTTTGCTAACACCAACAGCTGTTGACAAGGTATGTTTCCATGTGTTAATTACATCACTAATATATTAATTATTATATTTTATTAATATACTGTTAAAGACATTCCACCTTACAACTTCATAAAGGATTTTTAGATTTAAAGAAAATTTTGCAGAACATTTATGATGATAAAGCATTAAATCTGTTGTACTTCTGTTTGAATGATAAAATTCAAGTCATTCCAAATATCTACAGGCAGAATTTCTTGAGATTATCATCCTGTGTTATACCTAAGGAAAGATTCAAGATAAAGAAAAGATGAATTTCATGTTGCAGCAGACATCTGAATTCTTAGAATTTATGAAAGCTGGTTAAGCAGCTAGTTGTACTGTCTAACCCTCACGATAAAAACAACAAAAATTGATTTTGATGAGGTGATATTATTTTCACGAATTTAAAAATTGGTTATGAAGTTCTGCATGAGGAAAGCATGATGTTCTAGCAATTTAGTTTCCAAGGGAGAGAAGGTTCAAAGTTTTAATCCCAGCCCTACCGCCCACATTTAGAGTACTAGTAAGCCAAGTACCTTCAGTACAATTTCTTTTGGATTAAAAACATAATATTCACTTATCAGGATGTATCAGTCTGAATGACTTAAATTGTGCTGTGATAACAAACAATCCCCAAATCATCATCATGTTATTTTTCTCTAAAGAGCCATGCTCACAACTATGAGTTCAACTGTGCCTCTTCAAATACATATGTTGAGACCTTGACTCCTAATTCAATGGTATTTGGAGACAAGACCTTTGAGGGGTGTCATATTTACTTTTCTCATCGCTGAGACACAATACCCAATACCCACAAATTAAAGGAGGGGAGGTATATTTTGGCTCACATTTTCAGTCCATAGTCAGCTAGCTCTAGGGCAGGAAGTGCATGGTGGAAGGGACTAGGGTAGGAGAGCTGCTTACATCAGAATGGCCAAGAAGCAAAGAGAGAAGGGAAAAACTGGGGAGAGAAATACTCCCCTCCAGGTCACACCCGCAGTAACCCACCTCTTCTGACCAGATTTTGTCTTGTAACAGCAAGTTAGCTATATTGCCCCCATGATTCGATCACCTTCCAGAAACACTGCCTATGATCACATAAGGCCTGTGGGAGACATTCCTGATCTAAACCATTATAAGAGATAAAGAGGTTTAGAAGAGGTTATGAAGGCAATCATGAGGAGATTAGTGTCTTTACAAGATGAGACACTAGAGAGCATGTTCTCTTCATCCCTTCTTGCACAATCATCAAGCATAGGCCTTGTGTGCACACAGAGAAGGCGGCCACCTACAAGCCAGGAAGACAACCCTCACCAGAACCAACACTGACCTTGAGCTTCCAGTTTCAAAATTGAAAGGAAAACAAGTTTCTGTTAAGCAGTCCGTGGTATTTTGTTGTAGTAGCTCAAGCTGACTAACACACTAAGAGTTTGCAGGAAATTTGTTGCGGCTCTGTCTATGGTGGACAATGAAGCAGCCAGACTACTTGAGAAAATCCTAACAATATCCACACCAAGAAAAGAGAGAAAGTTTGACAATTAAATGTTTCAGCTTCAATTCATTGTTTGCAATTAGTCACATAAGACAAAATGTACAAGGGAGGGGGAATAACAAGAGTTATTTTCAAACAGTGTTAATGCCTGCCACATTGGCATTATACAGCAGATGCTCTATAATTTATGTTACATTAATAATAATTCAAGATCACACATGATATAATATCAAAATATTTATGTTTAACTAGAAAATTTGAACTATAATCTTATATTAAGGAACAGGCAATAAACCCTTTTCTATTCATCCACCCCAGGTTCACTACCATACTAGCTAATACAACAATCCTTCACAAGTAATAAACAAATAAGTTTTTCATAAATCATTACCTGGAAATCTTCAGAAATTCATCACTATCTCTGACAATTGATAAAGTAGAAATTCCAAACTCTTAAGCAAACATAAGAGGACTCTAATGAATAAATTCTACCTGATATTTTAGTGTATTTTGTTTCATTTCTCCTTATAGTCCGTCTTCATAGTTTATTTTCCATTAGGATTTATCCGTATCACTTTTTATTTATTTTATTAAGTTATTCTCGTGTTCAAAAATTCTGTGGCAGAGATCCATGGCAATATTCAGTAAACATAAATTGAAACACATTCAAAATGGAAAAGTACTAGAATGAGCATGTGATAGATGCAGAAAATTGAATGATACATAATTTTAATAACTAAATAGTAAATCTAGAAAGTAGAAAAAACATATGAAAGCTTTATGATTTGATTTCTTTAAGTGAAAATATATTGTTACCTGGTATGCATGGCATCCTCAAAAGTTATTTCCATTTTTTCACCTCTCACAATTTTCTTTATTTCCCTTTTTTATTTGACTGACCCACTTTGAGCAAATGTGCTATAGTCAAAATTGTTTTTGAAATAAAATATAAAAAGCTATAGGTTGAGAATGTAACAGACCTAGAACAGCTTTGACTAGTATATATGTCAAATGCAGATTTACCATATTGGTGAGAGATTCAGGCAATTTCAGCTCTTTCCTGTGCCATACAACAAAACGAATTTTAAAATAAAGAAGTTCCATTTATTTCACATGGTCAACAAGGAACACATATCAGTTTCTTACTGAAAACAATGTAAGGTGCCCAGAATATTTATAAACATCCTTTGAAATTATTTAATGATTACTTAGCAGGAAATTTTTGGTGGACACACACAGAAGAAAGAGGATATGAAGACACAGAAGAGGAAGGCAGCAGTGTGACTGGGGTGGTACCTATAAAAGCCCTAGAACACTAAGTGCTACAGGTTAACATGAAATGCTGGCAAAGACAAGAAAAGATTCTTCCTCAGCCCCTCAGAGAGCATGCCCTTGACTTTAGATGGCCAGCCCCCAAAACAGTGGACAATAAGACTCTCTTTTCTAAACTGTCCAGCTTGGGGTACTTTGTTACAGAAATTCTAGGCAATGAATACATAAGCTTATCAAAGTATTAGGAATCTTTTTCATTTTGTACTCAAATACTTTGTACTGTTTACCATGACAGTACTCAGATACCATCTGTCATCATTTAATGAGCAGATAAATTATGATAGTCAAAATAAAATGAACTATGCATTAAAATAAAGAGAGGAGGAGGCATTGAAGGGAGGGGAGGGAAAGGGGGAAAAAAGAAAATCAAAATATAACATGTACAGGTTCAAAATCCCTATGATGAATATGATCATTATGTATATCTAAAATTTACCAATAAAATTTATATATTAAAAAATAATTATGTTAAGAAATTAGTCTCCTTGGCTGGGGATTTAGCTCAGTGATTAGAGTGCTTGCCTCGCAAGCACAAGGCCCCGAGTTCGATCCCCAGCACCACAAAAAAAAAAAAAAAAAAAAAAGAAATTAGTCTCCTTGAAGAATGAAAATAAAAACAGAAGCATTGCTATATGGATGAAGACAACATTGTAGCTTCTTTAAATATGGTGAAAATGTACTAGGGTGACTTTCCAGGGATTGATCTGGAATATAAGATGCCACTATTCAATTGACATACATAGGTGGCTTTGGGTACAAAACTCTATTATATGTAAGTGGTCCAGATGAATATAAAATGATATATAACACCTTACCTGTGCTCAATAAATTTTCATTTTAACTGGGGCGACAAGAATTGAACATATAGCAGTCTAAGCCAATGTCATTTATAATACATTAATAAGTAGTCAACAGCTCCACTTATTCCCTCTTTTTTGCCTACCCTGCTTTTCTTCATCCTGATCTTCTGCCTTCCCCTCTCTGAGGTCTACTGTCTCATCTTGAATTACTCCTTCATGTCCACACTCACACACAAGCCTGCACATACACTCACACCCTTTCTTCCTCTCTTCACTCCCAAGCGAATCAGACAATGACACACATTAGTGCTGCCACTGCTCGAGCTATATCCAAGTGCCACCACGCAGGTGTTTTTAGCGCTCTAGTTCACTTACATCATGAGTGGAATGTTTGTGTGAGGTGTCTTGAGTATCTAGCCCTATTTTATTTTACTGCTTATGGGAAATTAAATTTTGAAATCCAAAAAAAAAGAAAAATCCAACTGAAAAATTAAACTTTAAAGCTGTTTTTAGCACAATCCCATGAGAACAACCTGTATATTAAAAATCAGACTAGAAATACAAACTAGTGGTTCTCAACCTCCATGGTACAACACGTCATTGTGAGATTTGTTACAGGAAACATGTTACTAATTATAAAATTCTCAAGTTTGCAAATGATGCCTTTTTCTTTTTTATTTCTTAAATGAAATAACACAGACCGAAGGCTTTCCATATAATGTCATCAACTGAGATCTCTACTAGGACATGAAAGGTAGTGCTCCAAGAATTATTATAACCCACACCAAATTAATTTATGCTGTAAAAATGTCATTTCTGTCCATCCTCAGAAGTGTGTAGTGCCCTGAACACAATCAATCATGGGCACAGCAGCAAGACAAAATTGAGAAAGGCCACTATAGGCAATCTGTTAAATTCAGAGGTAGAAACATGGGCAGGAACTGTTAGAATCAGGAAGGCTTCACAGAAAAGGCAGGATTCACTCTGTACCTTGAAATGTAGTTAGAATTCAAATAGGTGGAGAAAGGGCATAGCAAAGGAGGAGAGATCATCATCCAAGAAGAATGCCAGCAAGTCATAGGATAAGAAGTGTCTGGGACATTGGGGTCAAAGGAGGGCCACATTCCCTTGTGCTATGGTTTGGTTTTTACTTTCTTCATTTTGTAGGTAAGCTAGAAGATGCCTATAAGGCAGATGACAAAAGCACCTCTGAAATGGTGTTTTTGACACTATATACAAAATGCAGAAAGAGACAGTTGTTTACCTGCAAAGCAGCACTGCACCCATGTTGCCTCATTTAATTCTTACAATAACTGGATGGAGGAGTTGGGGGGTCAATAGCCTGGGGTAGGCACCATCTTTACTCAGGCTGGCAGATGAAGAATCTTATGGCAAAGTATTCAAGTCTGCTATTCCAAGCCCAGCAGAGGAGGCAAAGCTGAGCCCAAACTGCTGGATTCCAGAGCTTTGCTCCCACCTCCAAACTGCACCGTAGACCCCCTAAGACAAGGTCCTGGTACACACTGTAACTCCTCAAGTCACCCACTGATAGAGGCAGAAGGGAGCAGCCTGAGCCATCCATGTCCACCTGTGCATGAAAGGTATAGGAAAAAGTGAGTGATGTACTTAACAATGTGGCATTGAGGCACACGGAAAATGAGGACACAAACAATTTCTATTTTATTCTTTACTCAGTGGCAAGTTTTAGTTCCTGTATCTCCTAGCCTTGGGGGCTGATGGTACATTATACTCAAATGAGCAATTCTTTGCATGAGTGGGGACATACAGCCTTCACAAATACTCTTTGTTTAAGTAAGCATCATTCCAAAAGAAGATGCCCATCCACTCTTGTGAATGACATACCTTGAGCACAACCTAATTTGGTGCAAGCCCAGCACCTAATTTCTTAGGATTAGCCCAGTTCATTTATTTCTGTTTTTAAAACTTTGTTGGGGGGGTCCTGGGAGTTGAACCTTGGGTCTTGCACGTGCTAGGCAGGTGATCCACCACTAAGCTACATCCTCAGGCCTTTTTATTTTATTTTGAGACAGGGTCTCCTAAATTGCCTAGGTTGGCCTCAAACTTATTATCTGTCTGCCTCTGCCTCCCAGGTAGCTGAAATTATATATACCACCATGCCCAGACTTTCAAAACTTTTGGAAGCATTATTCCCAAATGAAAAATAGTTTGAGTAGTTAGAAACTAGTCTGCTCAATACAAAGATATTTTGCTTCATCTAAATCAACTTGTGTTTAGTCAAGATATGTCTAGGTAAGAGTCCTTCTAAATTTGAATGCTATAAATGATATGCCCAAATGAACTTTGCGTTTGTCTCTCTTTAAACAAAACAACTGTGAGCTCTGAAACTAGTGGGAAATAATTAAATCTGCCTTAAGACAATCACATACTCTGATGTGACTGTTGTAAACTCTAGTTTTGAAAAGGCAATAAAAACAAATTAAAATAACACTGTTACTGGGCCTGTCACAACAGGAACAAGGATGACATGTACTGGTTGCAGGGTACAATGAAGAGCAAGCCATGTGAAGAGCATCACAATCCTGGTACAGTATCATGTCTCTGAGGAACTAGCATTTACAGTAGTTTATTTCAGATTTCTAAATATATAGAGGGCCAATGAAATCTATATATACTGTACATGGAAATCTACTTATGTATATACAGAAATCTACTAATGTATGTATGGAGATCTATCCATCTATCTGTCTACATATGTATTGACTGAGCATAACTATATGGAAGATTGAAAGTTGAAGCACGTTTTTTTTCCTTGTTGAAAATGTCCAAGGAATTACCTCCTTTTATGTACCAAAAATATTTTAGGCAGGTGAGGTGGCGCACACCTTTAATCTCAGCACTTGGGAAACTGAGGCAGGATGATCACAAGTCCAAGTTTCATGTGAGCAACTTAGTGAAATTTTGTCTCAAAATAAAAAATAAAAAGGGATGAGAATATAACTCAACGTGAAGGCCCTTGATTCAATTCCCAGTATCACCATCTCCAAAAAAAAAAAAAAAATTGTATCTTCTTTCATTTGGCCAAACTGTTAAAGTCTTGATATAAAAGTATTAAAAATTCTCTTTCATACACTCTAGTTTGTGTACATATTCTATATTACTTACACAAATAATATAAAGCAAATGGTAGTTTTCTTGTACAATGGGGTCCCATGAGATTTCATGTGCTTGAAAGAGAATGTTTGACAGTTTAGAGTGGAATTTAAGTTCCTGTAAGAACCTAGGAATTTTAAAAATAAGTGTCAGGTCTCAAGGCTCTGGAGCCTCAGTGACTAGGCCAGGTGGGAACACGGGAAGAGGGCAAAGTCTCCCCACCAAGAGCCTGGTGGACATTGGTCTAGGCACTTTCCAGGCTCATGGAAATGGTTGGAAATGGTGGCTATGGACGAATCTACAAGGATAGATGTGTTAGAATGGGTCAGCTGGCAGCCATCAAAGTTATGGATGAAACTGAGGATAGAAAGGGAAAAATCAAACTGAAGATAAATATGCTAAAGCAACATTCTCATCATAGAAATGTCACAATATACTATGGTGCTGTCATTAAAGCGCCCTCTGGGACATGATGGCGCGCTCCACCTTGTTGTGGAGTTGTGTGGGGCAGGGCCCATCAGGGACCTCGTGAGGGACACCGAAGGGAACGTGCTCAAAGTGGACTTGAAAAGGACTGCATAGGTAGAGAAATCTTGAGGGGACTGGATTTTCGTGTGATTCTCGGGACATCAAGGGCCAGAATGTGCTGCTGATGGAGAATGCGGAGTTGAAACTTGTGGACCTTGGTGAGAGCGCTCAGCTGGACAGGACCGTTGGCTGCAGAAATATGTTCACACCTCCACCCCACCGTGGGCCCCCGAGGTCATCACCCAGACACCACCTAGGACTTCAGAAGTGACCTTTGGCCTGGAGGCATTGTGGCCACTGGCATAGAAGAAGGTGCCCCCCGTCTCTGTGACATGCATCCATAAGAGCACTGTTTCTCCTTCCCAGAAACTCTCCTCCCAGACTGAAGTCCAAAAAAATGGTCAAATGAATTTTTTATTTTATAGAAGACTGCCTGGTGAAAATTATATGGGCCAGCCTTCCACAGAGCATCCTTTGTAAGGGATCACCAAATGAAAGGCAAGTTAGAATCCAATTTAAGAACCTCGTAGACCAGACCAAATTTAAGAGAGGAGAAAAAGACGAAACAAAGTAGAACAGCGGAAGCGAGGAGAAGGGGAGGAAGAGCTGGAGCAGGAAGGACAGCCAAACCTCCATCAACAAGCCCAGGGCCCCTTCTGCGACTGCGGCAGGAGGACACGGAGTGCCCCTGGGCTGTCCAGAGACAGCAGCTGCTGCAGGAGCAACAGCCCCAGGAGCAGGAGAAGGACAGAAGTGCACGGAGCAGCAGAAGGAGCCGCGGCTGCTGAGGGAGCAACGAAGGAGAAAGCATGAAGCTAAAAGGCAGCAGGAACCGGAGCAGCAGAGGAGAGAGCAGGAAGAGGTGTCTGGAGAGAAAGCGCAAAGAAGAAAAGAGGAGAGGAGCAGAGAACGAAAAGAGGTGAGTGGAAAGAGAACAGGAGTATATCAGGTCTCAGTTAGAAGAGGAGCAACAGCACTTGGAAATCCCTCAACTTGGAAATCGCTGCCCCAGGAGCAGACCTTGTTACTGCGGAATCACAGAAGGTCGCATCCACAGCCTCCCCCCAGCAGGACCGAGCAAGCCTGGCTGCCATGCTGCCCGGCTCAGGCCCCAGCACGGCCCACTGACAGTGCCTGGTGGGTTCCTGGGAGAGCCACATCTACTTTTCCCTGTCTGGTCCCTTGAAGATTCCCCACTGCAAGGCAGTGGGCAGCAAAGTAGCCAAGAAGGACAGAGAAACTCCACCACCAGTATCGTGTCCAGGCTTCTGTGGGCTAGTGGAGAAGCTGGTGCCCAGGCCTTCAGTGGCAGCTCCTCAGGGTCCAGCAACTGAGGTCCCGGCCCCAGGCCCACCCTGGGCCTCAGGGGAGCTCCAGAGAGTATCACTGACTAAGGCTAAGCCAGAGGGCTGTCCTTCTGGGCACCTCGAAAATTCAGGGGGGAAAAACCCAAAGATAAAAAGAGGTGTTTTGACCTTTTGAGCCTACTGGTAAAGTGGATCTGACCTCATGCAGTGGAAAATGTGCGGCTACCTCACAAAGTGACAAGGAGTTGGGACGACAAAGAATGATGAAGTGGAGCAGGACTTGACCAAGGAGTCCACCTCAGGGCCAGAGGACACCAGAGCAGTGTCATCTCTGAATTTGAGCAGTAGCAAAATGGAATCTGTGAAAACTACAATCATCTATGACAACGTGGAAAGCAAACTGGCCATGATACCATCCAAGGAGAACATTCTGATCATGCACCAGATTCCACGAACACCAATCTTTTTCCTCCTTTACACCTTTCATAGACCCCAGATTACCTCAGATTTCTCCATCTAGCAGGACAACAGCGACTTCTGTGGTAGGATTTTCCTGCGATGGAATGAAACCAGAAGCCATAAGGCAGGTTCATACAGGGAAAGGTTTGGTGGTCAATGTGAACATCACCAATCGTAGGCTACAGAATGAAACCCCTGAGATGCATAAATACAAGAGGTTTAACTCTGAAGTCTGTGTGCTGCCTTATGAGGAGTACATTTGCTTGTTGGGACAGAAGGTGGCCAATGCTGCTAGACAGATGTGGCCAAGGAAGGTGTATCCTTTGATCAACAGAAGATGTGTTCAGCAAATGGACATGCTTGAGGACTTGAAGGTCTTGGTGACGATATCTTGTGAGGATAAGTTATATGCCTACTATTTGTCCTGGTTAAGAAATAAAATACTTCACAGAAATCCAGAAGTTGAGAAGAAGCAAAATTGAAAAACCATGGACAATTTGGAACAACATTGAAGTTGTAAAATATGAAAGAATTAAATTTCTGGTTATTGCTTTGAAGAGTTCAGTGGAAGTCAATGCATGGGTCCCCTAAGCCATATCACAAATTCATAGCCTTTAAGAGCTGGTGCACAAGTGATTGCTGGTAGATCTCACTGATGAGGAAGGTTAGTGGCTGAAAGAGATCTGTGGGTCCTGTGCAGGATTCCATGCTGTGGATGTGGACTCAGAATCAGTCTATCACATTTGTTTCCCAAATACACCCAGTGTAGCATCAAACTTCTTGGAATCGTCATCCTCCCCAACATGGATAGCATGGAGCATCTCATGTGCTGGGAAGATGAGGAGGTTTATGTGAACACAAACAGAAGGATCACCAAGGACTTGGTCCTGCAGTGGGGAGAGATGCCAACGTCTCTGGCATATATCTGATCCAGTCAGACAATAGGCTGGGGCAAGAAGGCCATAGAGATCTTGTCCATGGAAACCAGTCACCTGGATGGTCTGTTTATGCAAAAAAGGACCTAAAGACTTAAATTCCTCTGTGAGTGCAATGAAAAGTGTTCTCTGCCTCCACGTATCTGGTGGCAGCAGCCGGTCTACTTCATGACCTTGGGTAGGACTTCTCTTCTGAGTAAAGCAATGTAGTCAGGGGCTTGCTGACTTCCAGAGTCTTCAAGATCCTGAGAACTTGGAATTCCTGGCATCCAAAGCTTGGAGCTGCATGGTGCTGCCAGGATAGCTGTGTGCAGGCCTTCGTGTTAGGTCCCCTCCCTCCCTTGCTTCGTGCTCCTTTTTTTTTTTTTTTTAACCTGTTTATCCCTGTTCTCTTCTTTGCCTTACTCAAAGATAAACAAGGCTGAGTTCCAGCTGGTGCTGTTCAGATTCTACTATTGGTGCTGGGTGAGCATCAGATCAGAAAGAACACCTTTGCTGTGGCTTCAGAATTCCTTGTCCCTGTGTGACTGTCCTGTGGGTGTCTAAAAGTGGCAGTGACGAACGCGGCATCAGTTCTGTTGGCATGTGCACAAGGAGGTGAAAAGTGGCTGTGTAACGAGCAGTTTGCTAGAGCAAAGAGCAGATTTAATATAGTAACATTAGCAATGTATTTAACTTTCTTTTTTTGTAATGTGACACTATGTGAAGGAAAAAGAAAGTACAGGTTTAAGAAGTTAATATTTATAAAATGTGAAAGACGCAGTTACTAAGATAACATTTTTGTGGATGGGGTTTGATGGCAGGATGGGTTAAAGTTCCCATTTTGTTTCTTTTGATATTCTGGGGGGACTGTCCTGCCCAAGAACTCAGTCATTTTTCTGTGCACCAAGTTTTGCCTAACTCAAGTGCATATGGTAGAAAGAAGGAAGGAAGGAAGGAAGGAAGGAAGGAAGGAAGGAAGGAAGGAAGGAAGGAAAGAAAGAAAAAAAGAAAGAAAGAAAGAAAGAAAGAAAGAAAGAAAGAAAGAAAGAAAGAAAGAAAGGAAGGAAGGAAGGAAGGAAGGAAGGAAGAGGGAGGGGCAGGGAGGGAAGAAAGGAAGGAAGGGAGAAAGAAGGAAAGAAGCTAGGCATCGTGGCACATGCCTGTAATCCCAGCACTTGGGAAACAGGAAGATTGCCATGAGTTCGAGGCCAGGCTGAATTATATAGTGAGACCCTGTCTCAAAAAAAAAGGAAAAAAATGAGCGCATTTTGTACAATAGCCAGAACTTTATCATGTGACAGTGTTAGTCCTGCTTTAGTCAAAGGTTTAACTTTTGTTTATTCCTGTAATTGCAATAACAGTTTTATGACAATCTGCTCTTGCAGAAGAAAAAAAAATTCAGCTTACATGTTTTTGTTTTCATGTCATTTTGGGTTTTTTGCCTATCTCATTGTTGTTAATGCATTGGGAGATGATTTAGTTTATGTTTTTGGAAGAAAACATTAACATTTAGTTTACTCTTAATACCAAAAGTATTGGGTTGAAATTTGACTGTTTCTTTGTCACAAGTTTAACAGGCACAAGAGAGACTGTCCTTGAAGGTGGGAAACAGCCTACTGGCTGCAGCAGTCTGCTTTCTCTGTGTAGAAAGCAGAGTGCTGGACTGTCATCAGTGCACCTGTAGCCTTTAATGGGCAGCTGTCACCTGCAACACACAAGATCTGATTTTGTCATTTGAGGGATTGGTAGCAGACAGGCTGCCCCAGTAGAGTAGTCACAAAAAATGTTTAGTGTTGCACCTTTTCTTGAAGGTGAGGGTGTGTCCCTTTTCTAAAAATGCAATGCACTAAAACCATTTCAAGGCTGTAGTTAATTGTACTTATTCATAAAGATGACGTGTGTTCCTGTGTTTTAGGTGTAATACTGAAGCCATGGCCTTTCTTGTTTTCTCACTTGCTCACTATTGTTTTTTTAAACTAATTTACTTTACAAATATGTTCATGATATTTGTAATAAATGTTTTGAGTAATAAAAGAATAAAATAAAAATAACTGTCAATCAAAATTATTGTTTTCTCTTACATTAATATTCTATTACATCAATGCTTAGGCTGTAAAATACCAGTTGAAGGATGACTGTGAAGGTTTCAAAGAGAAGTATTTAAAACACACCCAGTGTCATTAGACACACCCGGAAGATATGGACCATCAACATTTTGTGCTGAGGTCCTCTCTGTCCTTGTGGGAAGAAGCAACAGGTGGTAGCTGGAGACAGGTGATTCACCCTTTGCTATGCCAGAAAACCAGCTCAGAACAAGTTTCTGGCCAGCTCTGGGGTTCTAGAAAGGAAGCACCAGTTATTCCAAAATCCTGACCAGAAGTTGTTTACGTGGAGTTTCCACATTTGAATTCAAGAATGTCTCTTGAGCCATTGATATTTTCCAGTCATACGGGATTTTAATTTAAAAATAAATTCAGTGTTATTCAAATATCCTGTAACTGATCCATGGATCTAAGTTCATAAGACTGATTCCTTTTTATTGAGTATATGGCAGCAGTAGGCCACTTTCACACATCAAAGATATATTCAAGAATCTCATTTTGCAGATTTAAAAATGAGTTTGCAAATTAAACGACAGGCCTGAATTCTCCTAACTGCAGGCCACATCCCTTGGGTTTCTGTCCATTATCTTCTTCCTACTGTCTTGATTCTCATACATCTACCCATTGATGATGACAACTGTGACCTGTGTACATCCAAACTGTTTGTCACTCAGTAGAGGTGTCTCAAAGTTACTCTGTTATTACATATAAGAAAATAGCATTTCTTTCATTTCCTTAAATCTAAAGCTTTGTATGTGAAAAACTACACAGGGCCTGTGCTCTGGTTGTTGGAAAAAGAACAATGTATTGTTCTAGGAACAATACAGATTCTAGGAACATACCCTTTGACTAGTTAGTACCTCCTAACTTCAATCCCACTAATATTCATTAAATTCCAGCTGAATAATCAGCAGTATTTCAAACACTTAGAAGACATCAGTAAACAAAACAGGACAAAATTATTTCTGCCCTCAGAGGATACATGTTAATAGGCTATGACTGATAGATGCTAATAACTCAGTTAAGTTAGAATTAATTTAAATAAGTACATAAGCTGGCAACTATAATGTAATCCATTTCTTTTTTTTTTTTTTTTTTGTGGGTGCTGGGGATCAAACTTAGGGCCTTGCGCTTGCAAGGCAACCACTCTACCACTAAGCTACATTCCCAACCCTTGTAATCCATTTCTAATTAATACATTTGGGATTTTTTTTCCCCTGACAGTTTGTAAACCTATAAATCATAAAAATAATTTGCATGTATTTCCAGTTTAAATGTTCAATAGTCTACACTAAGAATCTTATCTGATGAACAGACATATTTGTATGCTATTTATGTCAGTGATGGCCAACACCATTGGACAAAGAAGGAACTTGCCCCAGGGAGCAAAGAGGGTGAAGCTTGCATTCCGGGCTAAGGAATGATCCTAGACCCTGAGTCTGCTGACTCCTCGCCTCACCCTACCTTCTGCTGCTATTTCCCTACTTGTTGTGATATATCATACCTGTTCCCAAACCCTTTAATAATGGGGTAGGAGAGTCAAGTATTTGCATAACAGCAACAATAAAAGCTAGCATTTGTTTGAATATATGTTGTATGCCAATTTGCATTCCAAGCATTTTATGTACATTAACTCATTTAATCTTCGTGTCAACCCTCGAGCTATACATTAATATAATATTTTACAGTTGAGGTAAACTATATCTTTTTTTCTTTTATAAACACAGATTACAGTTGTGGTTAGTGGCTATAGGAGATGTAACTAGTGACCTTCCACCTTGCCAATGGCCTGTGACAAGACTTTGGATAATAGCCATTATTTACAGACGATAGTGTGTGGGCCAGGCACTTTGCTTCACATAAATTATTGCTAATCCTTGGAGAGTTTTATTTTTATTATATATTTTTTTCTCTTTTCTTTTTATTAGTACATGTTTGCAATACATAATGATTACATTCATTGTGGGGGTTTGGTACATATACACAACACACCTCAACTCTTTTTAATTTTTGTTATTCTCAATTTATACACATGGAACCTGAGGCTCAGAAAAATGAAGATCACACAGATTGTAAGGGGCTGAAGTCACAGAACCCTGACATTTATGGGTAAGACTGGAATACATGTTCCTATGTTGATGCTCCTTACAAGGCACTGTTTTACAGAGCTCAGTATTGTCTGGAGAAATGGTGAATAGGCAAAAACGAAAAAGGAAAAGTCTGCAGGGAAAGCAAATATAAAGAAAAAGAGAAAAAAAAACCCAAAACACTTCCAATCTATGTGAGATCTTCCTGGAACAGCTGTGCTTTGTGTGGAAGTATGCTGCCTGGTGATAGTGTTGTGTTGAGTCACTCTTCATGGAACCTTGACCAGCGGCTCACCTGTGTACCCCTTTCACTTTGTTTGGTGAATGAATGTAGTGTTTGCCATTCCAAACCAGCTCTTCCAGACTTTGACGGAAAAGGTGTTATGTTTGATTAGCCATGTGCAACCAGATTCATTTCCCATACTGTCTCACTTTTTAACCATCTTTTTTTTTTTTTTTTTTAATCCTAAGTGTTAGCTCTTTGAGATGTTGGGAGTTTATTTGATGTCTGTGCTGTGTTCGTTTCATTCTTTGGAGCTTTGGAGGGGTTAGAAGACCAATGGGCAACAGAAGCCTGGGTTTATGCCAACAATCAAAAGACTATTTGGAGAAATATTTGCACTTCCTGAAGCTGAACTCTACCTACCTTGCAGAAAATTGATTAGATTTATGGGGATTATAAATATTTTATTACATCCCATTATGAATAATAGAGCACAAATCCTAGAAGGTTGCAAGGTTGCATTTTTTTTTTTAGGTTCTATAATATGGCTGCTTCCTTGAAATAGTGGAAGATAGTATGCTATTTATGAGTGCTAAACTGTTCAAAATCTAGTCTACAAACTTCTGGAAGCCCTAAACTAAAATATGAGAATAACAATGCTATTTGAGTTAAAATTTAGCTAATGAAAAGCAATTGCCTGTGGCTGGAACATGGAGAAATATGTTAAAAATCAATCAAAGCAGGTTATGTTCAGATTTTTCAGTGAGGTTTTTCTATGATTGTCTCAGTGAGATAGGTTCTTTGATGCAGCAGCAGGGCCTGCCTTGCCTGGAGCAGGGAAGGTACTATACAGTCCCCTGACTAGTCAAAACGCACCCCACCCTGGCCTCTGTTCTGGCCCACAAGGTCTGCTGAGTCCTTACTCAGTTCACCTGGTCACTACACTGTACTCCAGAGCCTCTTAGCCTGTTTCTGTGAAAGCCCTACCAGGCTGGCCTGCAATTGGCATATTGAACCACATATCCAGACCATGAGCTTCTTTTTTTTTTTTTTTAATTTTAAACCAAGAACATGTATTGGTACATTTTACATATAATGGTTACATTCATCACATTTATTTTGTACCTGTACATGATGCATCTTGGTTCTCCCCCCTCTTCCCCACCCTTCCCCTCTGTTCCCTCCCTCCCTATTTACAGCAGGTTTATTCATAATTTTCCATATTTTCCCTTTCCCTTTTCTTTCCTTTGTTGCCTTTCTGCTTTTCC